>JAHREE010000287.1:10403217-10500717 GCA_033628505.1 Tringa tobata | reverse complement strand
CAAGAGGAAAAAAGATGCACAGGAGGAGGGAGGACAGTTGGGAGGAGGGAAAGTGTACTTACAGAGCAGCTTGCCTTTGAGAAGAGCATGATATTCATCCCTTGAATTAGCTGGACCTATGGTTTCTGAAGGAATAGGCTAATTAGTAGATTTGAACTTCTGTTGTTTTGAGTCTCATTTGATGAGTACTGCTTGCTAATGGTGACTTTTACAAATCTCAGACTACTAGTAATTTTCCTTTCCTTTTTTTTTTTTTTTTTTTTTCTGTTACAGGACCTGGACCTTTAGATCCACCACTTCTTTTGAATGTTACATCAAGGGCAGCAAGCATCACCTGGCAGCATCCTTTAAAGCCAAATGGCATTATCACGCATTATAATATTTTCCAAAATGGCCAACTGCATGCTACAGTGCTAGGGACTAGATCTAATTGCACTGTGGAAGACTTACATCCTTACACTATCTATGTGTTTCAGGTAGAAGGATGCACTTCTAAAGGATGCTCTCTTTCACCCAAGACCCTTGAAATAATGACTCTTCCAGATGCACCTGAGGATATTCCTGCTCCAGAGCTGTATTCTGATACTCCAACTTCTGTGGTCGTATCCTGGCAGCCACCTGCTCGCTCAAATGGTTTGTTGGAAAATGTTACAATAGAAAGGAGGGTAAAAGGAACAGAACAAATATCAACTGTGGTGACTCTCCCTTTCAATCAGTCCATGAGCTACATTGACCAGAGTACTGCTCTGAGCCCTTGGCAGAAATTTGAATACAGAATGCTGATGAGCACTCTTCAGGGAGGCACAAACAACAGTGCGTGGTCAGAAGTTACCACTAGACCATCAAGACCTGCTGGTGTTCAGCCACCTGATGCAGAAGTCTTGGGACCGTATTCAGTTAAGGTAGGAATAATTCTTATTGCCTCCTGGCTTTAACATGTTTTCCTTGTAGCAGCTATGCATTTTAGAGTGTCATCTACTGGCTGAGGCAATAGATTTTGTTGCTGCAGGGGTAGTTGAATAATTAGTGTCTGTCCTTTGGCTCAAAAGCATTAGATCCTTTTCCATTTTTTTCCTTTACATGACCCTTTGGCATTATATTCCAGTTCATTTTCTTCCTTACACAGTAGATGTATTTTCAATATTAAACTTGAATGCTTATTTTTAAATCCCTAATCAGATCAGAAAATAACTTACTACTTTATCCAAAACTGCATTAATATGCTTGGAAGTAAAAAGATTTTTTTATGTAATTAAATCTTGTATATAATTATCAGCTTTTTAAAAAAATAGCTAATAACAAAAAAAAAAAAAAGATAGCATTGTGGTTCTCCTGATTTACGAAGGAAGAGTCTTACAAGACTACCTAGGAAGTTTCAATTATTCACATCGTTCTGTTGGGAATGAACTCTAGAGGACAGGATAACTACCATTGTTTTGGCTTGCATACAAACTTCATTCAAGGGAAATTAGTGTAACCAAACAAGAGGGATTTTTGTAGCTTAGAAGCCTCTTTTGTGTAAATACACACATGCTTCCATGGATTCAGTCTTGTACTAATGCCAAAAGTATTGGTACAGTAGCTTGCTCACCAGAGCACAAAACAAAGGACATTTGCATAAGATTGAAGTTCATCTGTTAGATTTATTATTTTTGGTATACATTGTATTTTGAAAAGGTAAACAGAGTGGTGGTACCAATGCAGTCTAGACAGTTTGAGAGTGTGAATTTAAGCAGTAAACTGATTTTTTTCCTTTATTCACACATAATTTTAAGCTATGAAAAAAGCTATTCACCATTAGACAAAAAAATAATGAGCTTTTAAAATTATGTTTTAATGTCTAAGGAATTGCTTTTTACCTCTACGTTAATAGCAAATGAGTTCAGTATGGTTAGAATGGTTACTGTAAGAATTAATAATGATTGACCACTAGTAATTGTGATGAATTGCCAGACTGCTTATTGAAGATTTGGGCTATCTGCTTCCAGGACTCTGCCCTCTGTGCTTCTCTAGATATATCTTACTATCCACCACAATTTATAGAAAAGCATTTTTCATGGATTTACCAGAAGGAGCAGTTCTGAGTAAACAGTAGCCCTAGTTCAATGGTATGCTTACACACATGTCCACATTTTATTGCATGAGCTTTTACACATTGCCTTCAACTGAGCACAAAGAAGTCACTGCAACCTTTAATGCTTCAGTTAATGTGATAAGGGCATAATAATTTTATATCTTACCCATATTGTTTCTTTCTCCAAGTGCAGTCAACACCCAATCCTTATTTTAAAAGCCTGTGAGTTTTCAGAGGTTTTGTCATTTTTTACTAGATCTCCTTTCTTGAGATCAGAGGTGTATGCTTAGTTGTAATTTTATTGTCTTTTTCTCAGCTCAAAGACTAAGTAATTCACCAATACTTGAAATCAGTTTGATCCTTTTTTTGTCCTGAAATCAATCTTCACTCTGTAATAATTTAATTTCAATATAACAATGTACAGCAATACTTTTAAAATTTGTTTTCCTTTCTTGCTGAAATGTTCAATTGCTTTTCTTCCTTCTTCTTCCCCAGTCTATCATTAACATTCAAAGCTCTTTAAAGCCCTTTAATGTCTACATTGTACGACATTCTGTATGAGTGGTGGTCATATTTTGTGTCACCGCTGCTCTTTTAGTCTCACTCTTGTTTTTTTCCACCTGGAGACACATATTTGTTTGGTCTGTTAAGACTAATTACTGTCCAAGATATTGAAGCCTGGATATTTTTATTTCCATGACTCAGCTTTACTAGTCATTTTTCTTGATTTTAAATATATAGGTTCAAAATAATTAAAGGTGGCAGCATTTAATTTAGAAAAGTGACTTATGTATAGGCCTTTCCAAACATACTCTGTTCTGAGTATCTGTCCTTCAGCAAAAATTCTCTCTCTCATTGTACAGAGTGTTGATATCCTTTGCTGATAGGGACATAAATTCTTCTAATTTATCTAGTATTTTATTTTACTTTGTGTTGCTTAATTTGATAGTCATCATAATTGGAGGAGAGTTGGGAATACTTAGTACAGTTCAGTGTACCATGCAGAGAGTATTCCATATCTGAGCCATTACTGTGCTTCTGATTTCTAACATTCTAAGAGTTCTTAGAAATCTTAAATTTTCTCTTACTTGTCCAATACAGCAAGAGATCTTTTAAAAAAAAAATTATTTTTTTATTATTATTTATTATATCTTTAAAAAATGAAATAAATGAGCAGAAGAGCTCATTGGATGTCATCACTGAAGAAATTATGGACAAGGCTTGCTTCACCCAGTGGTTTTCTCACCTTCTGCTTGTTTTCAGGCAGGAGCACTAGAGGAAGTGACTGGGATTTCATCTTACTTGTTGATCTTCTTACAGGTCTGCCAAATAGGTTAGGTGGTGGTGTTTCCTTCTCTGCAATTTTGTGGAAAGTTCACATCAGAGTAGTAAGACTCTGAAACCACCCAGTGGGCTGTGCTGTGGCACTGAGGCTGTCTTGTGGCCTGTGTGAATGTTCTGTACTAGGAGAACACAAGAAGAACAGGGTAGCACCCGGTTCAAAAATATTGGGGTTTTTTGCCCTGCTCTTTGAAACTAGGGTGTTGATCTGAATAGCTGCTCCGCAAACCCATTATGTCCCTTCACCCCAGAAGTTGCACAGGTAGAACTGCTGTGAAGTATTGTGCAAGGATTGCCACTTAGTGCTTGAAAAGTTTTCCTGTGTGGCAATAGAATGGATCTGGTTTGGGATTGTTTTACACCGGAGCTTTCAAACTCAGACGAGAGTCCCGGAAAAGCATACATTCACCCCTGAGCAGATCAAGCTCACCATACCTGCAGTGCATATATTACCTCTGTAGTGTTCAAATCAAATCTATGGAATCTGCTTGTGCTGTACAATGCTCTCGTCTTACTCAGTGTCTATGATGGTAACTTTTAAGGAGAGACTGGATAACGAACTGTCTCTTTGGGAGGGAGATTTTAATTACCTCTTGCCCTAGAGAGAGCTGTCCGCCCAGGTTAGAATGGAAAGTATTGGAAGGGCACTGGGAAAGATTAGCGAGAGGCTCTTTTACCAAGCCACGGTTGCAAATCAATAGAGGCTTTCAGCTGTCAGTGCAACCAATCCCTAAACCATGAGTGCAAATATTTACTTCTACTGAAAATAGAGAGAATTTACAAAAAGAAAGAGAAACATATTTCCATTCCTTTATTTAGTCATAGAATCAATATAAATGATTTGAGGATGTGAAGAATTCAAGTGCTCCAGGATAGTGCTCACTTGAGTATACAGCTTATTTTCATAGACCAAAGCTTTCACTCTGCAAGGAGGAAAATATCAGCACAGCAAGTCACTCTTGGCATAAACACTTCTGATGTGTATGTGCTCCCTTAACATTTAATTTTAATCAGAATGAACCGATATCTCTCCATAACATTTAGCTTGCTTTCTTTTGTGCAACAGAAAGTGTAAAGCTGTCGATAATTTTTAAAGTACCCATTTCTGTGACACCTGCATGCTATTTTTTAATATTTGCTGAATTGATAATGTTCATGGTAGCAGAGTATACTGCGCAATAAACTGCTTTTGTGGCTGATTAAATGCCAAAGTGAAGTGGAGGTATTCAGCAACTGCAAAAGCCGTTTATTTAGTATATGCCAATGCCATGAACATTATTCCTGTTACACAAGATTTGCTATACCCTAATGTACAGAGGTATAAAAGAAATTGTTTCCTTTTCTTGTGAGGGTTGCAATTGCTGTGCTGCTTCAATCTCACACTTCACACTGATATGACATTCGGGAACGTAGCTAGGTTGACTGGCTTGAGAAAGAGGCTGGTTTACACAGTGAATAATTATTTAAGCGAGTTCTTTGTGTAGGAAGAGCATTATGTGTCTGGATATGCTGAACTAAATTAACTGTAGTATGCAAATTCTCCAACTCTGGCCACTTAACTTTTGATAGGAAGACTTGCCTTTCATTGCTGTGGTTCTCCCTTGAGGGCTTTGACCTGGGAAAGATAGCTGTAGTCTTGATTATTGGCTTAACTGGAGACTTTCTGTCACGTGTTGGCCCCATTGTTCTTCCTTGCTGACCAGGGCGACCGACTGGATCTCTGATAGACAAGAAGCTGTACTCATTTCCTGTCATTCTTTTTGTAACTTTTTTCACAAGGTAGAAGTTGGCTTGAGCTGTGTATAATCCTGATGTTTCTCTCAAGAGGAAAGGATTTTTTTTTTCTTTTTGGTGCTTAGATAGGTTATAAGAGAATGGTTTTATCCTGGATAGATGATATAAGTACCTCATTGGATGATATAAGTACCTCATTGATATATAGTTCTTGTGACATGCTGTTCCTTCATGATAACATCGGTTACAGAAACTTCCTGCAATTTGATTAAATACAAAATGAGAAAAATAAAAAATTGTGATGATTTCATTTAATTCTCTCTTAATATGTTACATATGTTGCCTGATAGAAATAAAGGGCTGTAGTGATTCTGTAGCACTAAACTGTCATTCTTCTTTCTAATTCCTTTTTTTGCATATTGATTTCAAATCATGTCATTGATTTCCCATGAATTATTTCTTTTTCATAAGTATTTCCTCATGGCTTCTCTGACTGAGGAAGAGTTGTAGACTTTTAAATTCCGTTGTCATTCATGCTTCTTGTTACCCTTAACACCCTTGAGTTGTAGTTCACGTGCCATACTTTTCTTTGTATAGAAGAAGCTGCAGCAGAAAGCTGGTATTCCACCCTACAGATTGAATGATGTCATCAGTTTGCTGTCCACAGGATCTTCAAGAGTTGCAGTCTGCACTCTTCCTTTGCAGAAGATTATAATTTAGTGCTACAGAGTGATAAACTTATAGTAGCTATTTCTCAAATTTACTAGTAATTTGCATGTGCGAGCAAACACATATAAACAAGGCTCTGTTTTTATAGATGTCTTCTGTTCTTCATTAGCACAAAAGCTGGACAGCAGACTGCTAAATGCCTGTTATTCTGTCAATAGGCTGGGACTAAAGTATGCAGAAGAATGGTTAGGGATACCACTGACGCATTTAAAGCAATATACCCTGCAGTTACAGTTTGAGTATCATCCATGAAATAGAAGGTGTTTTCTGTATCCATTTTCCACTTTCTATGGAGTTACAGTTACAGGCACGTGTTCTGGACTTGGTTTTTGTCTCACATGTTAATGTTTTCTGTCCTGTCAAGTTGCTTCTGACTACAGATCATTGGATGCAATGGTAATAACTGCATGGTCACTGAAATAGGTGACTAAGAGAGGTGATCCTTCAGTGTTTTACCTTTGCAGATCACTGTGTGGTAGAGAATGAGACTGTGAAGACCCTTCCTCTCTTCCGCGTTAAAACCCCTGGTTGCTATTTCATTCTCAAAATGCTTCAGACTGCAGCTGCCTAAGAACGTAATTTTGAGAACACCATCAACCCTGGTACCTAGGCCTTGTGCGCTAAAGGGAGGTGCAGTAAGTACACATAGCAGTTTCTCACTGGGGAAGAGAAAAGAGTTTGGACTTTATTCACCACACTTCCAGTTTTATGCAGGTATGCCTGCTGCATTGGGGAAATTGTTTAGGAGCGATCAATCCTTGTGTGAAGATTGCCTTGTAATGCTGCTAAGGTCAGTGAGACCTTGGTTTATTTGCCACATAAGTGCTGCTTGAGTGACTTAGGATACTCCAAAACCCATAGGAACAACCTTAACTTGCACACTAGAGGCTTTCCACATTTTAGGACTGGAATTTCTTGCACAGCTTGCTCATTTGGTACAGAACATACAGTGGGGCGAACTAATCAGGGTTTCACCAGCATTATCCCCCTGTCTTTGATATAGCTTAAACATTTTACTGTAGTAGGTGTTTAGGATCATAAATAAATGTTCTTTCTGGTTTTCCACCACTCAAGCAAAGTGCTTCTAGAAGTTTTTGTGGTACTGATCTGTTACTTCAAACTTGATCATGCCATTGTTCTGTGGTAGTGCCAGCTTCAGTTGGATGTAATTCATGTGCAAATTGTATGAGAATAATTATCAGTGACCTCTGTCAGGACTTGCTTTTCTGGTGTGATACTGGCTTTTGATTGAATCCCACTATAATTTCTGTTAAAACAGATAAGAACTCATGAGGAAATTCATCTCCCAACTACTTTTAGGGGGGCTAAGGGGTTGGCAGAGGACTCTAGTCCAGTGGCTAGAATGCAGAATTAGGGTAGCTGGTCTTTGTTTTCAGTTTTGCTTCTTTCTGATATGTGACTTAGTCTGGGATTTAGTCTTTTCATCTGTAAAAGTGGAATAATATTACTTGCAATTTGAGACTTACAACGTGCTTTGAGACCAACAGTGAAAAGCTCTCAGTAGTGTATTTATTACACTCTGTTTGTGGATGTTACAAGCAGTAGCTAGGAGAAATGAGAGTAAAATGAAGCCAAACACGCTGATTTAAAAGCTAACTGTTGAAGCCAGACCTGAACTAGTAAAATGGTTACGTGTGTGCCAATGCCTCTCTTCACATAGCTCAGAATTAAATTGCAGGGTTCCAACTGCTGTCAAAAAAAAAAAAAAAAAAGAAAAAGAAAAAAAAAAGATTTCCAAGGTTACAACTGTTTAATGGGGGGAAAATGGCTAATTTCTGTCTCTTTAAATTTTGTGGTGGAGAAAATAAGGTGCTTTGATCTTTAAATGACAGCTTCCAGAGTCATTACATTGAATCAGTTAATCTCTCCCAGTAGTTACCTTATTCTCTCTTCCTCATGGGCATCCTCTTTCATGGTCTCAGTGCTGAGCTTCAAATCAATGAACAAACTGTTACTGCTTCCAACACAGCCCGTCTAGTGAGCTTTCTTGCTTTCATGTGTTGCCAAGCTCTTACCTCAAACCTTGGCATGTCAAAGTGGAGAAGAGGTCCAGTAGTGCCACATGTGTGTTAACCAGGCTGGCTCCATCATCTTAATTTACACTGTGTGGGTCAGACAGTCCTTTGCCTCTTGACAAGAAAGGTTTGTCAGAGACTGTATGTCCTGTCATTCCCAGGCAATGTAATTCAAAGCAGGTCAAGTGACACAGCAGTGACTGTGGATATCCTTGGGCATCCTTTTATCTAGTTGAAAAAATTACTAACAAAAATGATAACTGATCTACATATCTTTGTATGAGATATCTATGCTCAGACAAAATTAAGCTGAATTCTGTGTCGTGCTGCTGACTGAATATTCTTTTTGTATAGCCTGGTTTTCAATTCCCTTAAGAAAAAAAAAAAAAGACATTTCCCAATATAAGCTCTAAAAAACATCTACATTATGTAAAGTATGAGGCATTTTATCTGGTAGTGCACAAGTGATGTGAAGTAACACCTGGGAGTTTTCTTCACATTTTACCAGCTAGTGCACGTGCTCTATAAAACCCAGTAGCTGAGGTATTGGAGCAGCATCTCTTCTCCTGCTCATGTTATTAATCTGTTCCTTTATGTGAAGGGGTTACAGTATATGTGCAAGTTCTATTAGAGTAATTTTGTGGTTTTAGACATAAGTTAGACATCTAAAATGTAAGGTAATTTAAAAATAACTCCTCCTCTGTTCCAGGAAATAAAACAAGATTTGGTACAAAGTGAACATTTTTAAACAATTTTCTCTTCTGAGAGGGTAGTACCAGGAATTTTCCAAAGCATTTGACATATAGTTCTTTTATTAGAAGCCACCTTGCATTAAGCAACAAGTAAGAGGTTTTTTTTCACTGATAATGACAGATTTACTTTATTAATATTCCTAAAAAAGACCTTGAATATATTTAGTCACACTTCACCGAGGCAGAATTTCAGGATAGATGCTACACCTTAAAAATTATAACACAATCATGGTTGCAGAAATGGGTGTTTTGCTGTAGTGTGTCAGACCCTAAAGTCTTCTGTGCTTTTTCCAGCAACTTCAAAAATACATACCTGAAAATAAAAGTGAACCATGCACATTCCTCTCTTTCTGTGACATATACAATGCATTCAGTGTGTGCGGGATGGTAGCAACAAAAAGCATTGGGATTGGAAATTTCACCTGAAGTTAACTGACCTGAATGCTTTCTACTTGCACTTGAAAACAACATTTTCTGTTGTCTGTACTAATCATCCATTCTTCTCTGCTTCCTAAGCTTCTGGCTAGGTCACATGAACTACTTCAAAGTGAGAGCTTTGCTCAATGTCTGTAAGAATGGTGCAGAATTGATTCCTACCTCATGTGAAATTTTGCATTGTTTTATCGATAGTATTTTCTTTATTTGTTTGATCAAGATTTGGGGCCAGAAGTGACAGAAACCTGAATACAGCATTTGATAATTATCCAGGGCTAAGTCTTTCCTATGTGGGCACCAATAATCTTGTTTGTGCTGTCTTTACTCAAGATCACCCTGTTTCTAATTCTCTGTTTAATAGTATTCCAGGTTCTGTTATCAAAATCCTTCAGCTTTCTCCGGTACTTTGCTGCCAGGTTTCTTACAAGTCTGACTGCCTAAGAGGTCCTTCTGTACATAGCATATAACGTTTCCTGATTCCCAAGGGTCCTTTAAAAATCATTTTATAAATCAAGCTTCTCTGTTCCCATGGCTGTGTGTAATTGTGCACATACCTTTTTAAAGAAACTTACTTGAGACGCTGGAGAGAACTAGGAAAAAGTTCAACTTAACTTAAAGTATCTTGGTATTACTATTTAACACATCAGTATTTTCTTTGTTCATTTTATTTTGCACATAACTTCATCTAGGTTTTCTCTATTTATGTATTCTTTACAATGTTGGATTCAATCCTTAATTATCCCATGCTTGGGAGGAAAAGAGACAGCAATTGTTTCAGACGAGTGGGTCAACAGCAAGGAAAACAGTACCAGCAATGAGCAAAGCAAAGCTGGTATATTTTGTACACTGGGACTTGTCGGGGAGGAAGGACTGATAAATGCTCTCACACAACCTTTGTGAAACTTTGAGATTCTTTATATAGTTACATGTCCTCGTTGTGTCAATCTAAAGTCCCCTCTGTCATGATACTGTGGTGAAAAGCCTTAAAAAGGAATTCAGAACATCCTTGCACTTTATGGTGCAATGATTTGAATGTGATTCCTCCCTGATGCTGGTAAGAATAACTATAAAGAATAATATACTTAAAAAAAGAAAAACTTTAAAAAACCCCTAAACCTAATCTCAGTTTAGTAAGAGTAAAACCACAGTAAGTGTAGCAGTATGTGTGTGTATATATATATTAAAAACATGAATTTTTGTATGTATGTATGTGATTTCCAATTTTTTTGTGATAAAGTTTTCTCAGTGTAATTTTATAATTCTGAAAATGGAAAATTCTGCCTGGTTTTGTCTGATAGTTGCCAGTGTAATTTATTACTGAAAATAAAAGGGAAAACCTGCATATTTTGTCATACAGAGAGTGTGGACAAATCAAATTTCTCATAGGAGCTAAGGAAGTTACACATTTCTGAAAACTGTGCAAACACAAAATAATTTCTTTTTACTCTGCCACTACTAGATGAGCACACCAGGCAATACACCATAAGAAAATAAATGACAGTGATACTTATCATAACTATCATAGTTTTGCTACTGCATCTGAACATCTCACAGAATTTTGAGTGAAATGGAGCATTTGCATTTTACTGGTGAAGCTAAATAGTAGATTTTTCAATGGCTACAGCTCTTATTGCAATTCTTACTAAAATTAAAGGATGTTAGATTTCTAACTGATGCACCTTTAAAAATCAAATTTCAATTAACTGGGAAAGGTTATACATAAAGTCGGTCTTGTTGAAGAAAGAAAAGCACAACTTGAGATCACACTGGTGTCCATTTGTAGCATGTTATGTCTGTAGTTCTACATTCTGACTGAAAGACTTCTGTTATTTTAATTTTTTTTTTTTTTTCTCCTGCTTCAGGTCTCATGGAAACCTCCTCTGATACAGAACGGTGAAATCCTCAACTATGAGATTCGCATGCCTGATCCACGAATTGTCATTACTGGGAATACTTCATCTACGTTAAGTTATGTGGTGACTAACCTTACACCCTATACAAACTACTCAGTCACTGTAATAGCTTGTTCCGGAGGCGATGGCTTTCTAGGAGGCTGCACAGAGAGTTTGCCTACCAGCGTGACTACACCTTCAACAGTGCCTCAGAGCGTTAGTCCGTTGTCTGTAACTCCAATCAGCGAGTCCTTTATTGCCATTTCTTGGCAACCACCGCTAAGGCCAAATGGTCCTCATCTGAGGTAAGCATTTAGTTGCAATTGAGATGACAGCTTTCTTCTCCTTACCTAAATCTGACTCAGAAAATTCTGGGTGATGCAAACCTTATGATGTAGTATCTTAATTTCTGACCCTTTGAAGTTCCCCTTTAGGATTCAGGAGTCCATGAGCGAAGTCATGGAAGGTGGGTATGTCTAGAAGCAGAGTTAGCAGGGTGAGCTTTGAATTGTTTTGAACTTATGAGGAGTCAGGATTATTTAAAGCAAGTGTGGTGTTCGTACTGTGGCATTTACTTTGTAGAATGCATTTGGGAAAGCTCTGGGTCTTTCAGATCAGTGCTATCCAAAGAGCCAGAAGGTGCAAGTACAGGATATTTGCAGGGTCATAACTGGTTCGGGCTGCAGCTTCAGCCACATTTTGGTGGTCAGTTCAGGCAACATGTTCTACCAACAAAATGACAAAAAAAGTATGAGATCTCTGTGAACATAAAGTTATTCTACATAAAGGGAAAATGACCATGGTAGTGTGATGACATGAAATAAGCTTCAAAACTTAACTGATTAATAAATTGATGATGAGAGAGTGCACGAGAAAATCGGAAGTTAGAATACTACAAGTTTGGTGGCAAAAATGGGAAATGCAAGGAAGTGCTGGGTTTTATCACAGGAACTAGAGAAAGGTGTCTCTTCTGAGATTTGTCTAGAGTGATAGGATGGGGGAGCTTGACTTGAGTCAATTGGTTACTGAGTGTGTGTGTGTACAGAAAAAAAAAATATGTATTTGAGTGCATGAAGGTTTATAAAAACAAATGTATCTTTATACATACACAATAAGAAAATGTCAAACAAATCTTTCATTCTGATGCTTCAACATATTGGGAAACATAGTGCATGGAATTATATCTCTGTACTCCATATGTTCTGGTTAGCAGCTCTCTTCTAGGTGCACTGATGGGTTCAATAATTATCATGTAATGCCATTTCAGTTGCGTATGTTATTACAGCACAGTAGCTTGACTCTTTCTTCAGGCTTAATTAGAGCACACTACAACTGAATGAAATGATGATTGCTTTACAGCAAAATTTGAAGTTTTTGAAAAGCAGTCTCTGTTATTCTGGGGTTAACAACATGACCATTTTACCATAGATTATTGAAGCAATTCAGCACAACTTACATCTGCAGACTTCATTTCCTTCATGGTGTGCCATGCTGCCCTCAACAAGAACAACCACTGAAGCAGCTGCTCTGTACAGCATGATGGAGCAAGAAGTCTGCAGCAAGCAGAGCAGCAGCAGCAGCTGCCAGTGGGGGTGATTTACACATGATCAGCATTCAAAAAGATTTTGATGTTTTTCATGACTTGTCTATGAAATATATTGCACAGAATATGCCAGGCCTGTTCCTAGTAAAACTGTAATGATCTATCTTTGGGTTCTGTTGCCACTGATGAACCACTCTTGTGAGAGTTGTTCTCGGGATATAAAGTCATCTGAATGTTTTGATAGAGTTGGAGTTTAATTAGTTTTACTATTTAATTTCTGAGGTTATACTCCCAGCTTCTGCAGTAATTTGGTTTGGCATCACTAAGGTCAGTGGCAGAATGTTTAGGATTATTCCCCAAATTCAAGGGCGAAAGTTTTTAGAAGGCATCATAGCTGCCATGAAGCATAGGAAGTCTCAGCTCCCTTGTAAAAGAGCTTCTCAGTTGATTTCTGATGTTGAAGCAATGCAAAATCATCGTATGCAGTACCTATTAAATACCTTTTTAATTTAGGGTCTCAGATCTGGAAATGTATTGTCCAACATTTCCTCATAAGACTGGTTAACCTAAAAAAGCTATGTGTCAGATAACACATGAAGGCAGAGGTCAGAAAGATCATTGCAAGGGGGTGGTGACCCACACAAAGGCATCCTGTAGAATACGTAAATGCAGAAGGAAGCATTTTCACAAATAAGTGCTTAAAGTGAGACTCTCTAAAGTCTGCCTGAGTATCCACATAATTGTGGCTGGAATTTAACAGTAACACCTTTCCAAAATGAGGGGCAGGGAAAGGATGATACATAGCAGCTCAGCACTGCATAGAATCAAGTTGGGTATTTAAGTGATTGTATATGTATACGACCCTACTTTGCTGGGCATGAGTAGAAACACTATTGCAACTATAGTTTGATTAAAACTGTGGCTCACCATTGAAATCGATTGGAGTGTGGTTCTATAACTGGTAGGGAGTGTACAAACATCTGGTGCCTTAAAAAAGAGCCATCAAAGTGAAACAAAAGCCCTATTAAAAATCTCTTGTGAAATGTAATAAAGAATAATAATCCTGAAGATTTTGAACAAGTCTATATAATTTTATTTCAGTTATAGTTTTCTATGTAGTCCATAGAATGCCTTGGAAATGCAAAATATGTTATTCCCTTTAGTTTTCATAGACATTAAGTTGTTTAATCTTTGATAAATTCCATAAAGATTTTGTGTAAAAGATGGTGAAGAGCAAGTCAGCGATGCAGAATGGGTGGAAAGCATGTTGTCTGAAGCAGGCAGTCCCAATGCTTACCTGATGAAAGAGGAGCTTTAACTGACCTGCTGTTTGGAACAGAGATAGGAATACAGCTTCAGATACCAATTAAAACCAGGATAAAATAGTTTGGTCTTTCAAGCTCACATCATGAATTTCTACCCAAATACATAAATGCCTTGCTAAGGTCTACATATGGAACAGTTAACTTATTCAACGCCCGCTTGTCACCCATATTTTACACTGTGGTTATTTGCAAACACACGTTAAACACAAATGCACACTTAAGTTGCTATTATAAATTAAATAGTAATATCAATGCTGTATGTTTCAGCACATTTGGAGAGAGAGACATTGTCATTTCATATTCTGTAGCAGTCTGTACATATCGGATAGCATCAGTCAAGTCTGTATGAGACACTGTTACTGGGCTATTTGGACTTGATCTTCATAGCATTTCCACAAGTTTAAAATCTGTAAATCCTTAAATAAACTCATTCTTTCAAATGAAAGTGCTTAATTTTCCATTTTCAAAGTAGTTTTTTAAAGTAATTGAATGTTTTAAATCATGAAACATTAAAAAGAATGTTTATCTCACAAAGTTTACAGCTGTAAAAACAAAATAATGTGTGGCTTTAAAAAAAAAAAAAGCAGATTTTTTTTTTTTTTGTGTAATAACATTAGTTGAGATAATCCTGGTGTTCTGCTTGTCTTTTGTGTTAGATATGAGCTCCTGAGACGTAAAATCCAGCAACCACTTGCATCAAATCCCCCTGAAGATTTAAATCTGTGGCACAATATTTACTCAGGAACTCAGTGGTTTTATGAAGATAAGGGTCTTAGCAGGTGAGATTACAAAAACTATAAAAACAAATGCTGGCATTTTGTATAGTGTATGTTTAATAGTTCAAAGTATTTCTTGTGTCTTTATGTAGTGAACATATTAATTATGTAATGAAATATTTTTTGTCATCATCTTCGGTATTAATCATTCTAATATGCAGGGATTTATTATTAGTCTGTCTTGACTCATATTTTTTTGCTCACAAAAAAAAAGGTCTTGTGAAATTTTAGCATTGATATGCGTATGCAATCAAACCATTTAAATTTATGTGTACGTATACTCTAGGTTTGTGTGTTGGCAAAGTCATAGCACAGGCAGAATGAATGTTTGATAAGTCCTAGCTGTGAAACATTCACAACTTGGTTTTAGCATTGTTTTTCTTACCTGGTTTTAAAATGCAAATTAATGTCTTTTAATTTATTAATAATATTAATTAATTCAATTAATTAATGTCTCCAAAGGCAAGAAGAGTATTTATTGCACTCTCAGCAGATCTAATTTAAGGTTAGCTTTATGTTAGCTTCATTATAGTTAAATGCAGAGTGTTGAGATTTGGGAAATGGAGGGTGAGTTCTGTTTCTCATCAAGTTACAGACCTACTGTGTGGTATAGAGCAAGGCATTTGCTCTTGATCAGCCTTAGTTTCCACACCTCAAAGTCAAGGCTGCCACCCTTAAGACAAGCAAACACACACATTAGGAAGATTCAGCATGGATTCTGAATTGGGTTTTTGTAGGTAAAGTCTTGGGAAAACATTCATGGATGGCTTCGGGGTGTATGTGTTCTCTCTGCTTGCATGCTGGCATGCTTTATGAGGTCTGAACATCAGTCATTGCCACTCAAATATCTGTATGTTGCTTCTACTTTGATAAAAGCTGTGTGAGCATCGCTCCTGAGCACAATGTGAACCAGCAGAATGTGACCTCTGCTCCAGACTGTTGGACAGACCAAACCAAGCCAAGGGCTACTGCCTCTGGCTCGTCAATGCCTACTTGCTAAAAGTCACTCCTCATTTTCATCCATTGTAGTAATTAATCACAGAGCAGTTCTTTTACCCAATCCTGCCCAAGTGTCCATTTCTTTATTAAACCAAGTTTGAAATTCTACATAGCATTTTCTTTGGTTTTAGTTTAGCTCATTTCAGCAGTTCTGATGTGTGCAGCAGTTATGTTAGCAGTTCAGAGGGGGTAATAAATTCCGACCGGGTCTTGGTGGCAAGCCGTTAGGCACAGTGACCTTTTGGATTGAATGAACTACAGCCAGAAAAGTGTGCCTAATCCTCAGATACACCCAAACACTTCTTCTGGGGAGGGTTCTGCAACCTGCAGCTATGATTTTGCAGTCAGCAACTGAGGATTAATGTGTGGCTGGAGAGAAGATGCTGCAGAGAGATGCAAGCCTTATTTTTCACAGAAAGAAAATCCATATATCAGCATCTATTTCCATTTGTGTCAACGTTTTAGGCAAATTTCAGAATTAGTGAATTTTTATTATATTCCTGCAGAAGCCTATTTTCACAATGATTTTTTTTTTTCAGATGGCTTTTTCATTTCTAGTAGGTTTATCCAAACTTCTCTTACTTTCATTGCTGGAAATGTGGGTCAAAAAATAAATCTCAAATTCTCATTGCTAAATTGCAAGAATAGATTCCATTCATCTTTGATTGCATCTGTGCTGCAATGTCCAAGAGAATACTAAATGTTTGCAAGCAACAGAATATGCAGAGAGGGAAATAAGATGTGTTATGTATATTGTCACTGTTCTTCTGCAGTGCTGACCATGACAATTGTAGTTAGCAAGCTGCCATTAGTTTGCTTTCTTCTTAGTGGAACTGTTAAAGCTTAGCTCTTTGGAAAATCAGACTGGATGGTTGCATAACATAGGCTGTTATAGTAAACCCTTAAAAAAAAGTTAATATACTATGTGAGCAACTTCGTTTTCTAGAGAAATCTCTAAATATTAGACATTAACTGTATGTTTCTTTATTGTGTTTGTAGAGAGTTATCCCAAAGTGCTGCAGCTTCAGTGAAAATTTGAACAAAATGATCCTTTGTTTCTGTGATTGTGCAGTTTTGTGGGGGGCTTTTTATGATGGAATTAATTTTGAGATTATGAAATCCCACTTAAAATTCATTAATATGCCATTTGATATAAAGAAGAAATTGCAGAGTGATAGTCACTTGCTTTACTAAATATACATGAGGTATTTAATAAAGCTGTGTAAGTTGAATATACACAGTTCTGAAGAAAATTATTTGATTAAATGATTTTACAGTCTTAGGCACTTTTTTTTTTAAAAATGTTTTTGTAGTGGGAAAGTCCTGGCTGTGTGGTGAATCACTTTTACAAATGAGACTCTGCAAGTTAAAATCAATGGGTTTCCCAAAAGAGGAAAAAAGCTTCATTTGATTAAATTCTGATCCAAATTTTGGCAGGTTGCCACTGCTGTAATTACATATTGAATTGAGCTATAATCTCTCAACACCTCAGAAGCAACAACTATGAAGAAGTGAAATAATGTGTTTTATTTTTGTTACCATGTTAATGGTGCTGAATTATTTCCAAAAAATAGACACCTCTTATAGAGTCTTCAGTCTTTATTGGTGCGAACCATGCAGCTGCCCTTGTTGGAGAGGGAGGGAAGAAATAGCAAAACTTTGGCAGAGGCAGAAGGTTTACAGCAAATGTTTTCTACGTCTGCATTTTTCGTTCCATTTAATTATTTTTAAAATGTCGTAGGTACACAACATACGAGTACAAGCTCATAGTGCACAACGAGGTAGGATATACATCAAGTGAAGAAGCGATAGCTACTACATTAGCTGGATTACCAAAGAAAGGAAGTATCCTCATTGCACGTACTGTTAATCATACTGCTGTAGACGTGGAATGGTCAAAACCAAGTAAGTGTGCTCAGTATTTATTCCAGTAACTAGATGTTAACCTGCCATCACTTATGTTGGTCTGCCTTGCTCTCATAGGAAACACAATCCTTGTCTTGATTTATAATATACCTAAGTGTCCTTGAAAGGAAAGGAAAGAAATAGGAAAAAAAAAAAGTGCACATTTTGCTATTTCTCAGTCACGTTTGTATTTATTGTATGCTATTTCTGCAGAACAAGAATAGTGAAAGTGAAGAAATAGTTAATACAAACTCATGAGAAATCTACAAATTAGTAGTACACAAAATCCTGTTGTCTTTGTGATATGTTTCATTTCTTTGTAGGAAAATTTACATATACGTTCCTTCAGGATGAGAGGATCCCCTTTCTCTTTCTTTTCACTCTGCTCCTTAAAAAGAATTTAGCCAGTTTCTCTAGTTGGTTTGCTAATACAGCAGTGGGGTTTTTTTTTCATGACTTACATGCAAATGATTTTATAAGGACTGGGAGCTGAATTGCAACAAATGCAGTCTCTTTATTCTATAATTGCATGCCTGAAGTAAGCATACTTATAAAAACTGACAAAGGTAATAGATCTGAAGCAGCTCACTGAAGTTTCATTACCTTAGTAATCTAACCCCCTGACCTTCTAGATGTGAGTAATGCAATCTGGTTTTATTTTCTTAGAAATTTTTGTCATATATGTTCATGAATACAAAGGTTAAACACCAAGACAGGACCATTCGTTATTTGAAAACCTTATTATCATATTTTATTACTTCTTATGTTGAGATAAGATATTAATTATTTTGTACAGACATGTTTCATTTTTTCATAATATTGTTTTTTTAATTGTTTTCTTGTTTTCTTTGGGAACTTGGTAGTCCTTACTGTAAGTTGCCTTGCTAATTTTCTTTCTCTGGAAAACTACTGAGGTTTCTGATTACTAAGGATTTAGGACTTGTATCCGTACCACTTAAAATAAAAGTAACATATCACTCTTGGTTAAGAATTTCTATGACAAAAATGTGTACTAATAAATTTGAAAATATGCTTTTGGCTTTTATCAGTGCTATTTCCCAGTCAGCTGAGTCCTGTTCAGTGGTACAGCATGTCACCTAAAGCAGTATGTATCAGTGCTTAAAGTTTTTGTCATAATTTTTCTTTTAATCTTGATGCCTATTGGAAACACAGTTGCATTTGATCAGATCTGAACTTAAACTGTTTGACAAAGAACAGATATCTGACTATATCTGAGTTGCTAAAATGGAGAAGCAAGGCTTTTCTGGAATCCTTGTTTATCTACCAGCTCAGACCAATGAATGTCCTTCCCTGTGTAGCCAGGAAATCTTACTGTTTTTTTTCTTCCTTTCACTGGGGAAGCTAGTGCTGGGGAAAACACATTTTAGGAAGAAATGTGAGAAGGTGATTTTTTTCCCCTGTAAATATAATGCTTCTGAGTGTGTTACAGCTTTACATGTATATGGTGTTATCACACTTGTTTTTAAATAATAACACATAGATTTTCATTTTCACTATGGCCAAAAGGTCGCCTGTGTAAAGTTGAATGAATGACGTAGGCACTTGCTTCTTATTCATCGCTAGAGGACTAACACAAGAATTCAGTACTCTTGTGGTGGGGTAGGGTAGGGATGTGTTTTTTGAAGAGAAGGAGCAATGAGGGAAAAAGTCTTAGAGGTTTCCATCTTAAACTAGTGCCATAGAGCAATCCAATTTGCTCTCTTCCTTCTACCTGGGTGAAAGCCATCCTTTCTCCAGGGCAAGCTGCAAGGTCCTTACACCACTGCTAGTACTGGGTTACACCTAGTAATTTGTTTACTTCACAGATTCCGTTGTCATCATGGGAATGTGTAGAGAAAGAAAGCTTTCTTCAGTATTAGATAGGATAACTGTTAACAATTTTGACTAGTTTGGAAGAGCAGTCTGCATGTCTGATTACAAGGGTGAAACTGAAGGCACTGAATGGGATCTTTGCTTTTTGTTACAGAAGAGGGTGCGCATAAAATTTGGTTTTCTCTTCAAATAAATGTTGTTGATAAAAAAACTTGCTGACTAACTGTTTCCCAGTTGATCTCCCAATGTTTTTCCTTTCTTTTCTTAGCACTACAAGATTTGCAAGGAGATGTTGCATATTACACCCTCTTCTTGAATTCTACTCATGACAGAAGATCTCTGAGGATCCAGCCTGATGCAAACTCTATAGTCATAGGTGATTTGCAGCCCAACACAGAGTATCAGATATTTTTTCAAGTTTTTAATGGAGTCCACAGCATCAACAGTGAAGTTGTGCATGTGACTACCTCAGATGGAGGTTGGTTAACAGCGAATGTGGCTTGGCTTAAAATCTGAGAATGAAATTGATTGATTTTTCTTAGGGTTGAGATCAGTCATCCTTCCATTATAAAATTTCCGGTATAAAAGGAAAAAGGGCTAAAACGCTAAAATGCTTAAGTGCTGGTTGTCATCATGTGGTAGATCAATAAATGGTCCCACTGAGACAGAAGCAAAAGCTTTAATAGCAGATATTAACCCAGTTTGTTCTTATCTTCTCCTGCATATGCCTATCTCTGTGCACTAAGTTTGGAACTGAGTTCATATCAATAAATGGTGGAATTTAGAAACAATTAATGGGTTTTTTAAAAGATTTGCTCTGTGAAGCGATATATTTTTGACATGACAGTCATACACAGGGCCTTCCCTGAGTCACCAGAAACTCTAGGTGTAAGTTCAACCTCAAAGAAAATTCTTTATGAGTAATTTCTATGCCAGTGGGCTAGTGCGGGGGGAGGAATAAAATAAAAAAAATAATTGTGAATCAGAAATGTGTTTAGAATGGTCTTTCTAATCTTTTTGCTTTATAAAGTCTCATTATAAACATTATAATATCATTACCTCAGAAGCAAGTGTTCCAGGTCATTAGCAAAGCACTTTAAGTAAGGATTCCATTTCCTTTCTGATGCCAAAGGTCAGCACCTTTTGTTTATAAAATAGAATCAATCACAAGGACATTTTTTTCAACTGATAAAGATGGGTTCTTATGATAAAAATAGGTCTTTGCATGGTTATTTCTGACATGCTTAGATAATTATGTAATTTAACGCTAAGGAAGGTGTTGTGTTTTTTTTTAAAGTAAGTGTTAGACTTCATCATTACCTATAGTAATCAACATTCAAAACCATTTACATAATGACAATATTGCATAGTGCTTCATATTGCTTCAGCTATGAGGCTGATAACGTCACGTTCCACCGGACATAAAGTATTTTTGTCTCAGGTTTTGCTTTAAAAGCAAAATGCTGTGGTTTTCTCTTTTTTTGAGGGGGGGGAGGATTAGGATTGGGGAGACATAAAAATAATGTTTGTATGTTGGCAGTGCAGATGGGTGAATAATTTATCATCATATCTCACTGGCCACATACTACTGATGATTGACACTGTTCTGCTGGTATAAAGCATTTTACCATCAGCTCTCATGGTTTCTAACTGAGAGTATAATAAGCCAATTTACAGAAGACTACAGACTGTGATAACTTCATCAGAGGAAAGCAGATAAGCAGTGAACCCTTTGCTAAACCTAAATACTAATCTGCATTTGGTTAAACAAGTGCTTTTGCAGAGACAGCTGGAGTTTATTCAGTTTCTTCCTTTATTTCTAGAGCCTGAGGGCATGTTCCCTCCAGAGGTTGTCATCATCAACAGTACAGCTGTACGTGTCATCTGGACATCGCCTTCAAACCCAAATGGTGTTGTCACAGAATACTCTATCTATGTAAATAATAAGCTCTACAAGACTAGAATGAACGAGCCGGGGTCCTTTCTTTTAGCAGATTTGTCTCCGTTCACTGTATATGATATACAGGTTAGAATATCTTTTCTGGATTGTGCAATATACTTTAATTTTACATAAAATATGTGTATTTTTGAGTGGAATGTTGTTTTTTGAATTTATTTACATACATGGACATATATTTGCACTGATGTTTGTGTGCATATACATACAAGACATAACTTTATTTTCAGTATCTTTTAGCTCTGTGTACACTTTTCATAATACAAATTTCCATTATCTTTTTTTCAAACCATCAAAACTCCATTTACTTTCCCCTAAATGCTCTGTGCTACAACATTAGCAAAGCCCCAACATATATTACAAAGAGGCAAAGATTCTACTCCTACTCATTAAAAGAAAATTGCAATTGTTTTAGAAACATCAGGCATGCATAATATATCAGCACAGAAAAATAATGATATTGCATTTGTCATCCTTTTATCATTTTTTTTCTCCTTATCCTCTGAGAAGGAAGCAGAGCTGATCTCTGAAATCATAGTACTTTCTATACTGTTAATGATTACAGTATTTTTTCTTTGCTTTTCCCTTTCTCTGTCTCTATCTTTGCCTCTCTATTCATATATCTAACGAAAGGCAAAATACTGTGTACAGAATAAAAAAATAGAAATTTTTCTATCCTTAAGTTGTTATTAATTGAAGAAATGCAGTTTGGCAGTTACTTGTAACTATACCTGTCTATTTTGCTCAGGTTTGGTTTGCATTATATATGAGAAGGATTTAATAGTACCATGTATACTTTGTTCTGAAAATTTGCATCCAGTTCCTACATGCCATAAATAAACATCACAGACAGGCATACCGTAACAGATTTCTATGTTCCAGCCCCTCTGAAACAGCAAACCTCCATCCGTGAATACACATATGACTTTCTGAATGCTGCTTGGAAACACATTTGTCTTTTCTCAATAACAATGCAAATTCAGTGTACTGCCTCACTTATAGACTCTCTCTATTAATTTACCATGGCCACCTTCTGTTGCTTGAGATGTTAATTATTCTTTTCTTCTGCTTTCCTAGTCTTTATATTGGACTTATATTTGCATCAATGTGATAGGTAAAACCAAAATAAGCTGGTTTTTATTTTATTTATTTATTTATTTATTCTTTTTAGTCTTTTTTCTTTTTTTTTTTTTTCTGGAAACAATATTATCTTGGATGCATGTGCATCTCAGTGGTAATCTTGCTGCATTATCTTTCATTTTTTGTGATCTTTTGAGTAACTTCTCTGTTGACAATACAGAAACAAACTTACTATCCTTCACTAGCTATTTCACTTTGCCTCTGCTTAGTTTAATCCCATGAATTGAAGGACTAAGTTTTTATTTCTGTGCCATTTTTCATTAAAAAGTATATGGTTCCTATTTGCATTTTTCACTTTTAATTTTCCAGAACAGACATGAAGGAATAGAAAACATTAAAGAAAAATTACCCTTATTTTCATGTCAGAGTATATGGTTTACTGAAGGCCCCAAATCAGAGTACATTTTTTTCAGTGTTGTGTACCAGATTCTACGTATACATACAGAAAAACAAATTCTCTGCAACTCTGTTGGTGATAATTTAATAGAGAATAGCAATTAGTGCTAGAGGGCTGCATGTACCCTTTCTTTGAAAACAGTGTGGGAAATTGTGATACAGCGCAGTATATCTCTGGTAGATATACTTATCTCAAAGCTGCGGTAATTTCCTGGCTGTGTGGAGTCTTTTAAAAAGAAAACAATAAAGTCTTGGGTGAAGACAGAAGTCTAAACAAGTAGCAGAGCTTATTAATTTCTGCAGCTGACTATGTGAAACTCATGTTCTTTTTCATCAGATTGAAGCCTGCACGGTGTATGCCTGTGTGAGAAGCAATGGGACCCAGGTTACAACTGTGGAAGATGAGCCAAAGCAGCTGTCAGCACCCATTATTCACATAATTGGCTCAAGGTACAATGCTATAGGTGGCTTTCATATATCAGAGCGATTTGTGGCTGGAATGGAGACCAGAAAATAAGGTTGTCTTCTCTCAGTTGTATAAGATGCATAAAAGAATACAGTATACGTTTTGAAAACTTTTTTCGTGGTTGTTATTTTTGGTCTTGGATTTTTTGGCCAAAAGAGCAACTGAAGAAATCTCACCCTTGGTTGATTGTACATACCCATTTGGGTATCACTGTACTGTGGTAATAAATAAAGCATAAGTGAAAGTAGTTAAGAGAGGAAGTGTAGAGGAATGAAAATTATCACATTTTGCTGTCAGTTAAGAGGAGGAAGATTAATGCTCAGGGAGCAATGCGATGCTGATAATGGAAACTTAGAATAATTGTGGGGAAAAAAGTCACCTATCACAACAGTAAGAATTAGTAAGCGATCTTAAAAGGCATGCATATATCTATGTCTCCTTGAACCACTGTTTGCATTCTGTCTATCCACTACATCCACAGGCATGGGCAAACTCCTTAGTTGTAAAGGGAGCATCAGATCTGCAGTCCTTAGAAGCAGCCACATACAGTCATTCTTTGGGAGTTAATGTCTTCCAAAACCAGAATAAAACTAAGCTTGCTAACACATTTTTCAGAATTACACTAACAATAAAACAGTTAGCCTCCTGTGTGTATGTAATTGTTCATGGGATTTTATTGCACTTCTGGTGGAGTATGCTCATTAGCTTAGTTCTTTTATAGAAAGAAAAAAATCTTTTTAAAAACAACAAAAATCTAGCGTCTGATCCTTCAGAAATGGCCAACAGAATGGATTTGCTTCTCCAATCTCTTAAGGACTTTGGTTTGCTGTTTAGCCTTTCTACATTTTTCTTGAATTCACCATTTGTCTCTGTGTAAGGTTGAAATTAAGCTTGCTATTTTTCACACATACAGATATAGTCAAAGCTTGTTTGATGATAAGAACTCAATTCAGGATCTCATCTTTTGCCCTTGGCTTTAACTTATGTATGCCTTTGTCTGTATTGTCTGTACTGCAAACACTTATGCATGTTTCTGCTATTATATATAGACTAAATATGTCATAACACATGAATGCAAAAGGATCAAAAATGCCTTCCTACTTTATAATCTGCTCAGCCAGAAACAGACTCTGTTTCTACACTGCCTTTTCCTACATGTCATATTATCATCAGCTGTTCTTATATCCCAAAAGAATACTAACTACTGATCGATTGCCCGGACATGTCTGGCCGTGGCCTACACGTGCCCCGGGTAGTTCATTTATTTGCCATGGTGGATTTGCTAGAGTGGAATTTAATCAATAGCTAATTCATTAATTCTGGTCCTCGAGTATGTAAGGATTGTGCAGTATAAAAATGACTGGCTGGCTTCAGCTTTGATTGAAATATGACAAACACTACAGCTGACAGCTTCAGCAGTTGCTGGGCTGAATATGAATTTTGCTTATTTATCTTCCATAAAAGAAAAACCCCAGTTTGTGTAGACAAGAAGACATTTTAATATATATCTGTCATCAAACAGAGAAAAAAAGCATTTCTAGAGTATAGACTCATGGGATACCTGAGATATAATACGGACTGTGCAGTTTATGGTCTTTAATTGGAATCATGGTGTTTTTCCCTCTTCTGAATCAGTTTGGGGGGCTGTATTATTGATGAGAATGCTGTAGGATAATGTCTTTGTAGCATTCACAAATAATTGTTTTAAAATTTGCCTCAAGCTGCTGCATGACATAAATTATAATTTCACTCACCAACTTTTTAGAAGTCTTTCTGATAGCAGCTCCATCCACACTGTTCTAATGAAGGTTATACTACCGGAGCCATTATAAATACCTTACTTTTCCACCCCTTACAGTTAATAATTCAGCTTCAGGCTGAAACTTGGCACAAAAGGTCGCAGTCCTGGAATGATTATTTTATAGTGCCAAACTTGAAATAGAAATCAGTATGGGATCCAATCCTGAAGTCCTAAGTCAGGTTCTGGTTTGTTATATTTCTTGTCTGTGTTTTGGGGTTTTTTGGGGGAGGTGAAGAAGTTCCATTGGCTGTGTTTTGGTAGAATCAAATCCTATTGAAATCAAGTATGCTTTGTTTTTTTAGTTAGGACCTCAAGGTCAGCCTCTATAGAGAAGCATTGTATTTTGTTGCACAGTTTAGGAAGTACTCAGAGTACTGCATGCATGTGGATGCTGACTTAAAGTTTGTGTAATGGATTAAATTCTCATGATGTGTTGGAAAATAGTTCATTCCCCTTTAAAATATGTTTCTTCTTTCTCTTTTACCTTGTAATACAGCATATTTTAGGTTTCTTTCTAATAACAATACTTAGTACCAGCTTTGTTGCTCTCAGAAAACTGAGGCACATTGCAGATGTACCCTGCCAGCAATTCTGTTCAGTGCTTAATTAAAAGGTTGATGGCTCTGAAAGCACCATGTGGCATAAACTAGGGAAAATCCTTCACAGCTTTACGAAGAAAGAGAGGGCTCTTTATGCACCTTGGGGAGAACCAGAAACCTTGGTCAGGGTGTAATAGAAAACTCAAAGATAAGGCCATGGAAGAAAAGCTAGGTGAATTCTTTGGTTTGATGTTCAGTATCATGGGGGTTAGGAAGGTTTCTGTATCAGATGCTGGCCATGGGTGAATGAGCTGGAGAAATTATTCCAAATTAACAGGTTAGTGAGATTTTAGAACAAATGGATAGAATACATAGCAATGAACTGTTGGGATGATGGTATTTGCTCAGGTGTTCTAAGGGAGCTCAAATATGAAAGTGTCAAACTTTTGAGCTGTGTAAAATATCCTTTAAATTAGTCTTGATACTAGAGGAGTGGAAAATGAGACAATATAGTGCAGATTCCTCCACGGGGATCTAGGGAACTAAAGACCAGTAAGTCTGATTTTCCATACTGGAAAAATAGGCGGAAGATTTAAAAAAAGATTTAAAAAAAAAAAAAATCATAACTATGTAAATAAAGATGAAAAGCTGGGGAAGATTGTTGTGGAATCACATCCAGCCAACCTATGACAAGTTTACCAGAAATATTCAGAGAACAGGCAAAACAAAACCACAAAGGTTTCTCATGTATGCTTAGTTTTATAGCACTTTCCCTAATGTGTTCAAGACAGTGTTCCCATTGAGGAAACCTGATCACTCTCCCTACTTTAGTAATGGGAAAAACAAAGCACAGAAAGATTTATCTAAGTAGTTTGTAGCAACAACAGAAGCATAATGCTATTTATCAGACTTCCTGTACTGTGTCATACCACCTCTAATTATGTTAGCACTGCAGTCCAGGATACAGCAGGTAGTTAACTCTTTTGCAATAATGCTGAAGCAGTTGCTTTGTATGTGTGATGTCATGATGAGGAAAGTATTTTATCCACTGGTCATTAGTAATAGCACTGCTCTCCATCTTAAGAATGTCAGGTGAATCTTGTGATTTTCTTTAATTCCAGCTCCTGAAAGTAAAGTCATTGAATATTAGATTTAGTGTGATTTTTTAAAAATTTAACCCTTGTATGTAATGAGAGTAAGACAACATTCATTCTCAAGATTCAAAAGTGAGTCCTTATTGTATCTTTAATCTTCATGGTTAAACCTTTACTACTGCGTTGAAAAAAATAATAATCAGGAGTTCTTTTCACAACCCATGGACACTTGAAGTTGGTGATACCTGAAGAAGGCAAAAAACAGGATTTCTTTCCCAAAGTCCGATTTACCAAAATGTATCTGATGCGATGTCAAAACTCGGAAATACTGATATTTTTCATGGATTTTAAAAAAATAATATTTCTACCTGGAAATGTCGGAATGAATTGTCTTCTTATGCTTGAGCCAAAGGATTCCAGTGTGCTCTGTTGTACCAAAAGCAGATACGCCTTTGTGGATCAGTTTGAAATTGTTCTTTATCTCCTGGAATTGCTGCAGTGCCTCATGGACCTTGTAGTCTGAGGGAGTTCTTTTCTGTGAACCTGGTTAGGCTGCCTTTTGTATGGGAGCTGAGCCCTACTTCAGTATTTTAACCACGTTGACAGCAGTCACAGAAGGGACTCGTCCAGCTTTTGAACTATCATAAATTGCACATGATTGAAGTTTTCTCCGGGTAGGAAAGGACTAAATGCCACACGCCAGCTGTTACACATCCACCTGTGCCCTGAATTTGCAAGTCTGCTTCTGTAGTTCAGGCTGTGGGCACTTACCAGCATAGACACAACTCTGGTTTACCTGGGAAGGGAGTAACTGGGGATGAAGAGGAGGAGAGGCAGGCAGGCTCTGTCCCCATGTTTCTGCAGCTATATCAAATGTGTTGTATGTGATACAGCTGGCTGCAAGCTAAAGCTCCCATCCTGTCCCAATAAATCTGCACTTGCTCAAGAAGGTTCTCAGTTCAGCCTTCAATGGGGGTATTTCTTCAATGAGGGATGTGTGTGTCAAAAGCCTCTGCAGTCCCATGAAAACCCCGCTGCATTTTTTAAATTGAGCCATGCAGTGTTCTTGAGGTGGTGTTTTGAAAACCACCACAATTGGTCATGGGTGAGAAACATCAGAAGGTGCAAACATAACTGAAACATTCATAAAATTGTGAAGTAGCCTACTTATTTGTGAGTGTATACAGCTGTGGTTTTATTGGGAGGTCGTACTGAGTTTTAACCTTTCAGCGGCACCGGTCAGTGAATTCCCATGCCAAATGATTTCTTTGTGTGGCTGCAGGTTTACACAGTACCATGCTGTGTCCACCCTAAACCTGTATCTATAAATTGAATAATTGTAAAGTAATTGCTTGTTAAAAGAAAGAAATAGATGCTGAACTCTGTGGAAAAGGCAAAATATTTGAACCATTGCATCAATTCTTAGGCCTAATTTGAAATTATTTTAGAGAGAAATATGACTTGCAAAACTGCAAAAATTGGCACAATACTTTGAAAATATACCCTCAAGCATCTCAATGAAACTTGAAGAAGGCAAATAATTCAAAAATATGACTTGAAATGCTTTCTTTACTCCTGTGATCTATACTGTGCAAAGACTAGGAAAGAGTTACAATGGCATTTGTAAAGGTCGAAGTACTACTCTTATTTTCCTTTTCTTTTTATCTTTTTTCTGAAGTTTATACAATATATTTTCCTGATTTTATTTTTTTAAGTTAGACCCTATAACATCATTAAATGTAGATGTGCGTGTGTGTTCGTGTGCATGTGGTAGAATATGTAGTGAATACAAAATAGCCATGTACAGAATATGGAATTAAATCTGGTTCAGATGAAGACCTTGGAATGATAATGGTGACTCTACAAGTCACCTATGAAATTATTCCTTCATAGGTGACATTAATTCTTGTTCTGCAAAGGCTTATTGCTGTGTGTATTTCTCTGTTTATACCTCAAGGAAGTGAAATAATAAGTCCGTTATTTTTATTCTGTTAAGATGTCAAAGTTTATCTCAGCAGCTGCTGTTTCGTTGTATGATTTTCACTTTAAATTAATGCTAATTTATGATGTCACTGGCATTCTGACAGTGGCTGTGTAATTGGGACATGGAGATTAAAAAGAGGTATTTGGAGTCTAACTGTATACTGTGGAATGTAGTCAGTTCTCCATGTAGCATTGGGCTCTCCTTCTCTACCCAAAGAAAGTCATCGTGAAATCAATTTGTCTTATGCAGCATTCCAGAATGATTACGCAGAACTGAAGTTTTCATTTGAAATACCCATGTGAAATGTGCACATTATAAAAGGCAGAGCAAATTTCTCTCTCAAATGTTCCATTTGACATATTTTTTTTAAATTGTAATACTAAGTGAGATTTTAGGGCCAACACCTGCACATTTTTAGTTGCGACAGGCACGCTACTGTTTAACGTGATTTTTCCTTTAAGATACCTTCTCCCTTAAACTAATGATGTTCTGATATCAAACCTGAAATCAACAACAGGATTTTTGGTTTACAGACAGTCTTTTGTGGCCTGCTGCAGTTATGCTTTTGTACTCAAAATCAGAAGTCTTGAGTTTTACTTTTGCAAAACACTTGCATTTTTTACTGCTAATTTTATGTCAATGAAAATATTTAACCCCAAAAGAGAACTAGTATTTTCTGATACTCTGATGAGTTCCTACTTTGTTTAAATTCTTTGCTGAAGAGTATATTTCAGAGCAATATACTTTTTGTATATTTTTTTTGAAAGCAGAGAAAAGACAAGATGAATATCAATCTATTCTAAATGGTGACTGAGCTGCACTGGTTACAGCTCAGAGGGCAGGGGGAGGTCTTTCTCCCCCTGACTGCCCATCCTCTGCCAGGTTCCTGACTGAGAATGGAACAGTCACACCAGCCGCAAAAATAGTTCATGTGCACCTTTGCTATAGGACCTGGAAGGCATATTGAATCCTTCCTAAAATGCTTGGAAGTTTATTGCACGTAAGTTTCCAGAAGTATTAATGAGATATACTTCAAGGTTGCTATTTAAAAAAACTTTGATTGGATGTGTGATTTATCTTTCCAGAGTATTATCACATATTGACACTTTTTTCAAACTTTTACACTTTTTGGTTATTAAAGCGAATGTGAAATCCAGAGGAATGTTTCGGACAGTTCAAAATGTTTCAGTTCATGGGATTATTATAAAATGGAACTACTATATGGTAATCCTTGAGTGTAAGTACTCACAGATGCATAAATACTTTAAATAATTTAACAGATGTTAATTTTTCTGCTTATTATAGATCTCTTCAAATCAATTGGACATCACCAGGACAGCCAAATGGCATTATCCTGGGATATGAACTCTTACGTAAAGCGTGGCAGAGGTGTACCCCATCAAAGACGGCAAGAAGAAGCAAAAGCAATAGAATGTGCATCTCATTAGAATGTAACAAGCATGAAAATATCTGTGGAGAAGTGTGTTATCATCCAGAATTGAAGGTATATGTATATTCTTCAGTTAGCAATGTAATTCAGAATCATACTTTTAGGAATATGTCTGTAAACCAAACCTCTTTAGTTATTGGAGGAAGGGAATCTGCCTCTTTTGAGATTTTAAAATCAAGGCTCTGATACATATCTTGAAACTTTTTAAAATCAAATATGGGTGTTCGGGCTTAGTACAGGGGTAGCTGTGCAAAAGTCTCCAAGAGTGTATATGAATCAGCTGATGACAAGTAATTCTGTTGTCTTAAGTCTGTGACTGCTGACTTTATTTTCTTTTCAGAAGAAAACTAGTTGGTATTTACGAATGTGTCTTGCATTAATGCTTTGGTTTGGAGCAATAACACGGTTCTGAAGTGAATCCTCAGATTGATTTCATTTACTGCGTGCTAGTTCAGGGTAGAAGTGGGTTTGATACATGTGAATTAAATGCCTTGCACAGGAAGCTAAGCCAGAACCTGTTTTTCAAAACCCCTTCAAATACGGTCCAGCTCTGTATGGGGACTTTAGGGTCCCAACCACTCTGTGGACCACCTTATTTCACAAGCATGCATCTGAAGCTTCTTCCCTTCAGAAAACTTTGCTCCATGTGCATAGTCCACATGTTCATAGCAAGGATTGAGGCTGTATCTAATCCAAAGCAAATCTCACAAGCCATATGAGAAATCTCAGTGCCAACCCCTTGAATCCACTGATCCAATCCCATTGTGACAAATTACATGGTGGATATATATGTATATAGATCTCTGTATGCATTTTTGCATCCTACTTGAAACAATCAGTTTTGCTCAGCTGTGTACCATAGATCACACACTGCTGAGAGTGTGATCACACACTAGAGAAGATTTTTTTGTCTGCTCAAGTATTCAGATGTATTTAGAGTTCTTGATGGTATTCATATAGCTCCTTTGACATCAAGTGATTGTGACCACTTACAGGCCATAGAAAATTTTCTAGGTATACGCAGAATTTCAAAAACAGTAGTAAAACTATAAAGCTTCTCTCTGTATGAGGAATCATTTCTCAAACCCTATGTGGCCAATAATGGTTATTAACATGACGTGCTGTTTTGCCTCCCCCCTTAAATTTTTCTTTGGCTAAATGCTTAATGACCAGATTCTCCAGTACAGAAAATCTATTTAGATTCAGCTACAAGTGGGTGGCTGTTACATGACAATGATGAGCAGCCCTGAATGAGATCCATTGTGGTTTGTCAGATGTATTTTTAAATTATGGCCATTTTCAGGTTAATCTTCATATGAGTTCCTGTTTAGGAGTAGGATCAATAGCGTAGCGGGAGTCTGTAATGGTTTTTATTGACAAATGAGGTAGAAAACTCCTAGTTTGAAAGTAAGATTTAATGTAATGAAATAATGTCCCTATTTGTCAAAGGCATCATCACATGTTCCATGATTAAAGCAAACAATATGTATACACAAGATTCCCTGTCAGAAAAGACAGTAATTAAGGAAGTGAGTTATCTGAGGAGTTCAAATCAAAATATGAATTACTCTAGCCAACACACCTTTAGCTTTTGAGTTCCCTTGAAAGCAATACTGTACTAAACATATGTATTCTGAAATCTTGCAAGTGAATTATGGGCAATCATTTGTTATAAAAGGTAAATTTAGTTATTTAAAGTTTTTTGCATGATAGACTTTTTAATAGAACTTGGCATGTGCATGAGTTGAATTTGTATTATATTAATTTTAGAAGTTTTCTTCCCCATTTTTATTTTTTTTCAGCCTTAATGTGTTTATGGTAACTTTGAGCTTGGACAGTGTCCATTTATTTTTATAGCTTCCTGTCTTTCTAATTTTCTCTATTTAATTTTGCATTATTTTGTTATAATGGTCTCACTGTATTCTCAGAGACTGCAGTTAGGAGTGGGTGCTATTTGGTTAAGTAATGGACATATAATAAATGTTCACAGGAAACGGAAGCACTCATACATAAAATGACGTAGGAGTAATTTTTGCGGGTGAATTCATTAAAATCCCTCTCCTGATGCTTTGCCTGGTTTGCTATGTGTATGCCAGCCTAAAAGGTCCTGGCACATCCCTGCTCCTCTTAAACTAGAGTTTGGGGCAGCATAAAACCTTATGTGGCAGCCCTCTGTCACACATTTATAGAATTTACTGTCAATCTATGCCAGCTACAATGCTGAAGCATTTCATACTAGTATATGTGGTCTTTAGATTCAACAGTTGAAGAAAAGCAACACCGACCACCATACACTTATTCTGAAAAGAAAGTCTCTTACCACAATGCCAGCTGCTATTTGCCATACGTTAATTGTACAAACGCAAGGAGATGCCACTGAGAGTTAAATGCTGAGCAGTTTAAGTAATGTTAAGATCCAGAATAATAACAAAGTTTTGTGTTCATTTGATGATAGACTGGTCAGCAAAAGCAGGAAGACTATATATACGTAGATCTGATATAGGAATAGATTGTGGAGTTCTCACTTTTGCTCGAGTCATTTATTGCATCTTGCATACAAGATACAATGGGTAAAATTTCCCTCTTATAATTTCCTTGAATTCAGGAGAACAAAGTGAGAGGAAAACTGGGCCTTTTATACAAAAATAATTTGGAGATATGTCTTGGGTTGTTTATTAGTATTTCCTTATGGATTTATGGATTTTATGGGCACAGCAGAGAGTGATACAGAGATGCTGCAGCTAACATTGGCTGAGTTGGGTCCAGCTAAGAGGCACGGTTATATCAGAAAGGCAGTGATAAATAGCCTGGGTGCAGGGTTGCACTGGGATATGTGTGCTGCCTTTAGGATCCAGGTTAGTACCCCTGCATAGCACTGTGCTGTGTAAATTAACCAACTTGTTCAGAGCTGTCTTGGGAATCTCTAAAAGAGCAAATGACCTTTTCACTACAAGGGACATGTGTACACGCACATTCAGGGCTCATGTACACCTGATATTAAGCCTAATGACGATGAAAAAAAGATTCCTCCTACCCCAAATAATCCTTGCATCAGATCCTACTTCTTGTTTCTAGTTGTTAATCCAGTTTTCTGCTTCAATGTCAGAAATCTTTGTTATTTTAACTAAAACTAACATATTGCTGTGCCTGGTATCCTTACACTGGTGTTTGTTATTAGAGTTGGGTGGATTTATAATTCTTGAGAGCAAAAAGAATTTAGAAAGGGGGTTTTGTGTGTAGTTTTGCAGAAAAACTGAGAATACGCTCTCATGATTAATTTTGTCAGCTGCCAGGAGGGTACCTATGTCCTGTGTACCTTTTACAGTAACCTGTGCTGCTTGGGGGTTTCCAAGCTGCCAAAATAGACAGTCTTTTCCTAGCTGTTTCCAGTAAGGTGTGATACATAACTCTATCCATATTTGGAATCTCACACCAGACATCAGTTTACAGAGCACATATCATGAGATCTGCAGAGTTGTACTTCAATTAACAAGGGAACATGCCCTAGCTTCACCCATAGGTAGCATAATCTCAGTACCGATGGGACAGGCATTCCTGTGTTATCTGTGTAGCTACTGAACTGCTGTTCCTGGCATCCTTAGGTGAACACTGAAAATTATGAGACAGGTACAGTAAAAACATAATTAAAATAGTGGCTAACAATAAAGGCTAACAATTCCGTACACAATGGCTCATGAGTCTGAACGTCAATGGTTAAAAGGGTCCTGACTGACAGTGTTAATACAGCTTCAGCACATTTTATTTTCAGTAACAACAAGCTGTATAAATCTGCAGTTAATGAACTAATCAAATATAACTCTGACATTTCTAGGAGGTACAGGCTTACCCCTTGACTCACCATAATTAACACATGTGATTTGTTAAAAACACTGGGAGGACTCTTTTCTTTAAGGACAGGAGGAGCAAAATGATGGTTTGATAGCTAGCCTCAAAAGCATGATTTTCAGGAGTGAAAACTAACGCATCTCGACATTGATGAAGGATATTCCATCAATATTTATGTAAAATTTACTATTAATGCTAGCAATATTCTGCAAATTCTTTTTAAGTTCCTTCAGGCTTAGAGAACCTTTAAAAAGATAACACTTCATGTACAGTGGGTGTTGTAACACACCTGAAAGACAGGAAATGAAACCCATGTTGGTAAGATAATATATACTGATTTGTAACAGAATAACAATAATTTCAGGTCATGGATTTTAGATCTAAGGCTGTACACATTACCAAAGGGGAACAGCAGTTTGAGAAAAGAAATGGGTGTGTAAGTATACATAGCAAAAAAGAGTGTCTATGTAGATTCAGAGATAATTTAAGTAAAAAAGAATGAGCCTTGCTAATTTAAAATAGTCCCTCTCACATGAGAACACGATGGGTCAATCATTACTCTGGTGTTTGCTCCACAGGCAGAAATTTTTAATGAACTCCTGTAGCTAATAGGAATTCCTTAGAGTGTTTTGTGAATTGCTATTTCACAAAGTGGCTCTGGCAGCAAGCGTTTGACAAGAAGGATAAACATGGCTGCCTAGCACATCTGTTTATTTGAGTAAATCAGTCCTAGCTCAACTGGCATGTGTCCATAAGGCCAGATAATATCCTTCAGCAAAGTCTTCAGCAAGCAGAGGGATCAGGGATGACACAATTTTAATTAAAAGAGAGCTGCATCAGTAAGTTTGGAGTATTTTTCAAAACTGTTAAAATATGGTGTAATCCTGCCACCAGATTTGGTATCTGGTTATTCTGCTCTGGTGTCATGGCTGACCAGGCCTTTCTCAGGTATCGTAATAAGCCATTCTTTATGCCCAGCCCTTCCCAGTCCCTGTGCTCCTGGGTCACAGTCTCTCTGTGGGTTTGGATGGGAGGATAACTACAGGATTGATTTGTACATAACTCAGTCTACTGTTATTTTTAAGGAATCCCATGATAGCTAAGGATGAACATTTTGTATCATCTCCACAGACAGTAAAGATGTCCTGGCTAGCAAGCATATGTCAAGCATTCAACCCTCTGTACGAGGGTGAGATCTCTGACCTGGCTAAAATGTTGGTGTCACTCTATCTGATCTCTACGAGGCTTTTGCTCTCATGTACATAGTAACACCATCCAGTTGGGACTGTCACTTTTAGATCTAAGAGGATGAGATAATAATAACCTTTTGCTACTATAACTTTCAATCCATCTGCTTTTCTTCTTTGTCAATGACATAATTTTAGCATTACTTGAACGCATTTTATTTTATGGATTGATAATGCAGAATCCCTGGGCTGAATATCAATGCAAATAGAAACTAACTGTCTTTAGAGGACTGCCAAAAAAGTGTTATTTAACAATTTACAGCTGACTGCAGAGGATGTTATGGAGCTACATAATAATAGCACCAACTATATCAATCGGTAATGCCAGATGAGAATCTGAATGTGTTTTAGAGCTTCCTGGACCTCTTTTTGGAATTTGTCTATAGGGTATTGAGAAATTCTGAGGATATTAAATCATTTTTAACAAGGAAAAGTAGCTGCTGAAACTACTGTAACATAGCTGGGAGTTCAGCCAGGGATTTTTTGAGGGAATTAAGGAGGAAAAGGAGAGACACCAGTAATAAAGCAATGTTACAAATAATGTTCCAACCAGGATGCTCTAGAGTTAGTGCTAAAATGGCACTCCTAGTGTCTGTGTGAAATATGCACAGCAACCATTTCCACTGGGAATTCACAAGAGAAGGGGCATTTCTTAAAACTGGAAACATTGCATGGAAAGTAAAATGGCTGCTCAAGCATTTGAGCCTGGATAATGCCAAAGATGTGTTAATTTCTTTATCCGAAGGATGAAAAGACTGTGCTCAGGTGAAATCTGGGTGGTGGGTGTCACTGAAAAGAAGGAAACAGTACAGGGATGACAAATGAAATCCATGGAAGGAAGAGGAGAAATTGGGCTAGACAGACCACAGAGGGAGACACAATCCTAAGGAGCATGCAAATTGGGACCAAGAATGTGTGGGTAACATGTATTTGGCCTCCTTTTGTGCAGGCGCATACAGCATTTACCAGCTCTAGTGTCTCAACCTCAGGATGCAGTAAGAAGGATAGGACAGAGGGCATTCTTTACACGTGTCAAGGGCTGTTGCTAAATGTGATCTATTTGGAGGACAGTGACATGATAGTACTTGATGTGTTATTTTAAATAATGCTTTTAAATGACTTGGAAATACAGAGAGACAAGTTAATCTTCTAGGTTGCTTTGGAACCAATTGTAAATGAAGAAAAACTCAGCCTGGAGTATGTGCCAGTCATAAAAAAACATCCAAAAGATGGGAAGCAGAGAAGAGGTGTAAAGCAGAGTTTTATTTGACATCTTAACTAATGATCTGGAAGAAAGAACAGTAGGTTAATTAAATTCAAAGATTGGATTATATTACCAGTGACAAGGTGGACAGCAAAATAATATAATAGGACCTACAGAGACTCTAAATTCCTCAAAAGAAAATGACAAAATTCAACTACGTTGGTAGTCTAAAACAGGTACTGAATGAAAAAGTGTGCTGGAAAAGCAGAAAACTGCAACAATTCAAAGCATTATAACGTTAAAAAACCTCAACATACAGTGAGGAAAAAAGAATGCCTTCTGCCCTACCTCATGTTAATTTTAGGTTACATATTGTTTATGTATTGTAAATAGTAACTTCAGAACCTAACCTAATAGTCCCAAGGGTGACTGAGTAAAGGCCATTCAAAACTGAACAAACCAAAGCATCATGTATTCACACAGAGGTCAGAAAGAATTTGTTAATGAATGTTAATGAATGAATAAAATGACTTAAGTCACTTTTATTTTTTTTCTTACATGTGCATATTTATGTTAACATTATAAAAGTAATACAAATTAGATGCCCTGAGCCTAGTAATATACATTTTGTAAAGTTTTTTGTTAGCTAGTAATTAAAGTACCTAGGTAAACAAAAGATCTTTCTAGAGGAACACCTCCTTTCTCTGCTGCTAAGATAACTCAATTTAGAATGTGATTAAGTAAGGGGCAGAAGTGAGCGTTCCATGTCAAAAGAAAACAAAGGAGGAACTTTCCTCTAACTTCCGTGCTGTACTGCCAGCTGCATTTGCTGTCAAGCTGTAAGAGGCATCCTTTTGGCTGGTACAAGTCACGCTAACTGTGACTTCTGAGGTTACAATTTTTACGATAATTCTACTGACTGTTCTGTGTGGTTTGCTGTGTATGCAGTGTGCCACTACATCATCACAGGAGTAAGTGCACAAATAATTATTTGATTGTTCAAGCGTATAATTTTCTAAATAGCACCTAGAAAGAAGTCTACAGTTAAAAGACCTTTTCAAAATTCATTTCCATCTAAATTTTATTTGGAAAAAAAATTCCTTATGTAAATCCTATTCTCTTGAGACCACATTGTCTGAAGAACTGTGGTCATAAATAAGTGATCATGTGCTATAAGAAGAGAATTCCACTTATTTTTATGTGAAAGAAAACCCAAAAGCTTATATTGGGGAATATTGTTTTTCAGTCGTAAGGGTTTCATAAATGAATGAATAAATAAATAAATATGAATTGGGGATAAAATAAAAGGATAAGGTTATTGTGTATTAGATCTACATATTGCAATCTACTTCACATTGAGAGACTCAAATGGCCTGTAAGGCATATGAAGATGATTCATATTAATGGACTATTTTATTAAGGTGTAGTATGGTTGAAAGCCAGAATAGCAACATTCTGTCAGATACACAGTAGTTTATTGAAGTCTGAGAATGCTGGAGGGCACCGGATTTTAGCCAAGATACATTTTATTTGACTGCAGTTGTGTTAGTGTCCGTACTAGGATGCATTGTACACGTTTTCATATACGCTGTTTTACTAGAGAACATGTTATGTTCCGTTTAACAGATATTGCCTTACTGATTTTTTATTTTTTTTTAACTACTTCTAGGTATGTTGTAATGGGATTCTGCATGACAATAAACCTGGCTTCCAGTGCTGTGAGGACAAGTACATTCCATTTATTCTTAATTCACCAGGGGTTTGCTGTGGTGGTCAGATACATGCTGTGCAACCGAAACACCAGTGCTGTGGTGGTTATTACACTAGGGTATTAGTAGGTAAGAGACAACTCCTTTTAAGCGCTTGAAAGAAACAAAACAACAAAGTTGATATATCTGTTAAACCAAGGAGAATGAAAACATAGCAATAAATGTGGGATTTATCAAGATTTCTAGATGTTTTTGAGACTTGTGTTCAGTGGGATAAGCAAAGAAAATTGCACTGACTTTGTCTTCTAAACATAGTACACACTGTTTATACAAGAAAGGCTTAATTGATGAAACCTGATGATTGGGTCATTTCCCAGAGAACTAATTTATGCCAAACTATACTTAATTGCAGTAAGTGCTGCATAATGGGGAGGGCAGTTCTGCTTAATAGGAACACCATCAGGCAATTTAGTGGTGCGGCTCAGTTCTCTGCTTGGCTTGACCCCATGTGATTTTCCCTAGCCATTTCTTTTCTGGAACGATTGTTAGCAGTTGGAGTTGATGTAAAAGATTACGTCAGTTCTACTTGTTTCTGCATTGTCTACTCTTTGTTTCTACCAATGTTACAGATCAGAGTACACATCCCATACGTATTATCCTTGGTGGAAATTTATCCTTTTCTAAAGGCTGATCGTACTGTTAGGGAAGTTTGCTAAAACTGTCCTATTGTCCAGAGTTTGGTTTTCCAGTTTGTTGGTGGATTTTTGACAGGGAGAGGGGAGAAAAAGGAGGCGGAGAGCCCTTTCAGGGGGCAGTGTTCAGAGCATATATCTCTTTGTAGGCAATTGTCAGGTCAGGAGCTAAAATGCTTCCATTACTCATGAGCTGGCACACATTCCCTAAGCTCAGAAATGCTTGAATTTTTGCCAGCACATTCAGCACATCCCAAGTTCTGATCCTTTGAAAAGTAATTCATATATCACAACATTAGAATGCCTTCCATGATGTCATCAGAAAAATGCTATCACATGGAAGAACCAGAGAAGAGTATTTTGCTGGCCTCATTAATCTCAATGCACTGAAACGGAGAGATTATACTGTGACCTCTGTCCCCATCCAGTGGTCTGTGTTAACTAGCTTAATGTTGTTTACATCAAGAAAGAAAAGCACAGTGAAACAAAATGTCTTATGTCTGAAAGTAGCTCTTGTTCAGTCAGCAGTCCAACAAGCATGAAACTGTGAATGTTTGAACATGATTTTAAACATTTTTTTCCTAAGTACATTTGCTGCATTCTCTTTTTCCATATTCTAAAGGGCGGCAACATGAACAATGTTGGTCACTTTTTTCTTTTTTATTTTTATAAATATGCTAATAACCTCAAGCTAAATGTTAATGTGGGTCATTCTTTGATAAGGATAACAATTAACTGGTAAGACTGCATGGTAGTTTTCAGAGAGAGAACATTTCCTAGCTTGGAATGGATCCCATTTTGAGAGGTTAATGAGAAGGTTACTGATCCTTTGTGTCTTATGTCTAATAGTTCTCTTAGAAAAATAACAGTTTTATTTCCAATAGATGTAAGCTTCATTCTGTGTTTTAATACTTTCTCTGTGTAGCAACTAAATTAGATTCCGAGGAATGCAGGAAAATATGATGAAGTATCTAAACAGATTATATCTATTATACTCTAAAAATTTGTTCTCATCTTTTTTTGTTTATTATTGACTTTATTTGATAAAGTTATTTATACAGGAAACTCTCTAAGCATACATATTTCCCAGATGTTGTTTGGCCAGCTTGATAGCTCTAGATGTACTGAAGCACAGTGGGCTGGAGGCATGAAGATTACAAATTAGGAAGGCAGGAATCTCAGTTTCTGAAACGGTAGTGCCGAAAGAAGTGCAAACATCCATCCCAGAACTAAGATGGGAGGAGAGATTCTTAAAGCAGAGCAGAACAAATAATGCTACTATGACCAAGGCACCTCTTTGGCAAGGAATGTGGAGGGGCAAGGAAAACAAGGCTGTCCCTCACCTGTTCAAATTGCATCGCATGTTTATTTCTGACAAAAGCTGCACTGGGTTTAAGGATCTCTGTCTGTAATTACCAGCCTTTCAGAAGAAAAGGACTTGAGATATTACTTTCAATGAGAAAAATTAGTTTTAAAAATCAAAACACATTTCTTGTATTAACAATCAGGAATCCAAATACTTAATCACCTCTATTATCTGTCTTCGATAACAGAGAAAAAACCTTACTTCTTCCATATGACATTTGAGCCACAGAAAACATTGCAACATGGAAAGATAATACAAAAATGTAACTTTTAGAACACTAGATCAAATCAAGTGCAGACATTACTGAATGAAAAATTATTGCCAATTAACATAATTTTTGTATCCTTCATAGCAGTATCTACTCCATTCATAGCAGTATCTACTCCATCCATAGCACACAGTTAATCGCAGCCGAGCCCACCCCACCATTATAGTGTTGGTCTCATTGGCAGCCTTATCCTAAGGCCTTTTTGTGCAAAGGCTGGTGCTTTTGCTTAAGAAGCAGCCGAGCCCACTGCTTGTGATGGTGGCGTTTAGGTTTTAAAGTGAGTTTAATCCTTAAGTTCTTTAGGAGATGAAGTCCTGAGTGGCACTGAAAAACTTTCAGCAATGCAAATTAGTTCTTCAAACAAGTTTGGAATGATTTTGGAGGAGATGAGGAATTTTTTTGCTGAGAATAAGTCGACTTTACTGTTCTGTTAATCATAGGAAGAACAAACTCTATTATGTAGCTGCCTCTAATTGAAAGTTTTCAGCTCTATAATTATCATATTTACAGAAATTATTTTTGTTACTCTTCTCAGTTTGTCTCTGTCATGCTTGGATTTTGATATCTTACAGAGTCTTTTCCCTGACTTCATTAATGTATGTCTCTTTAATTATTATTACAAATGAATATAATACTTTTATGGCATCCTAAAGTGCCAAGTGATTCCATGCTTTCACACGGAGCATTTAGTACGTGAAGCTACTAGTGTGTAAACCCAGGCTTGTTGCTATCAGATGAAGGCCTCTCAGGGATTTCAAGAGCTATAAATGCATAAAATCTTTAATTGCATTCTTAAATTGACAGGTGAAGTATGTTGCCCTAATGAGGAGCAAAACAGAGTTTCAGTTGGAATTGGTGACTCTTGCTGCCAGGGAATGCCTTACTCCACGTCAGGCGATCAAATCTGCTGTGGTGGATCCCTCCACGACAGTTTCAATCAGCAGTGCTGTGGTGGAGAAGTCATAAGCATAGACTTGGTCTGTTGTGGTGATGAAGAAGAGGGGACTGCACACAGACCGCTCACAGGTAAGTGATAAGTTTTGAAGAGAAAAGGGTCTTCATCTTTCTAAATCTCTTGTGACGCTCAGCATTCAGCAGTGACACTCTCAGAATTAAGGTGTGTATGACAATTTGTTAAAATGATGTTGGCCCTTTACTGACCTATTCTGACAGACAGCAAAATGGTGAGCTTTAAATAACGCTTCTTTGCCTTTGTCCAAAAGCTGTGGGGGCTGGAGACACAAAAAAGTTCAAAAGGAGTGGATGATCTTTCATTATGCCGGTGAGGAAATAGGACCAGCCCCCTTTTAATGAGTAGAGGAGAGGTTAGGCTTGGCTGCCTTGTGCTGCCATGCATCCCAGTGCAGGGATTTTCCATTTGCTTGGAGATGTGGGGTTAGTCACCTAGAAATCGAAGATTACAATGCTGTCCGCTTGGTGGTCTATGTCCCTCCCTTGTGCATCTCCATAGGGGTAAATCTGCTGTAATTTAAAATCAACAAATCCCTAGCACTAGTCACTTGTTCATCTGGTATATCCCATTAATCTCTTGCACACCATAGGGAATTACTCCATGGGTCTGAACCCTACTTCCTCGTAAAGCACTCTGTGACTAGCTGGTGACAGAGATTGGAGGCATTATTACAAACCCTATTCAGGTATTTTCATGTGTCTTTTCTTTCCACAGTTATTAGACAAATTATATACCATCAGCCTTAGGCTTTCTCAGCCTGACAAAAAGACTTCAGAAACAATTGCAGTCTCAAAGGGGAGCCCGATTTCAGAACACACAAATAATGAAGGTTTAGTACCCAGTTCTGCTTGGTGTACAAAGATGAGTGATGGCACTGCTTTCACCGTATGCGTGCCAGTTTGAGCCTGTAGTTGCACAACTAAGGATCTTAATATATAACGAAGAATCCAAATCTGAAGGCTGAACTCCTCCTTTCCCCCAAAATGAGCTCTATCTTCAGCTTCTTTTTTGTATTCAGTGGATCCTTCAGCCGCCGTGTACCCTAGTTCTGTGATGACTGTCAGGAAGGGCTAATCAGAAGAGCCATTGCGACACTTCATACAGTTTCTATACTACCCCTCCCTTCTGGTGGTGACTCAAGGAGTGTTTGCTGTGAACAGCACTGCTCGCATGATTGTAGCTCCCCCTCACTGTGCTCCCTAATTGTGCCTGATCTACAACATCTAGCAGGGCTCCCAGTATCAGCTCTGAACAAGGCCCTCTTGCATAGCCGCGCATTGTGTGGCTGCCACAAGACAGGGCTGGCTCATAAAACATCTCTTTATGTACTTTATTACTTAAACTCTTTTATTTGCCTGCAGGAGCCCTTTAACAAAATCACATTGAATTGACTTTCTCACACCAAATCAAATCTCCCTGGTCCCAGTTCAGTTGTCTTTGTCAATATGTATTTTATAAATGGAGTGAATTAACAGATGCTGTTGGAACAGAACTGCTGGGGTAGCGTTTATGTTTTTACTGCTCTCTCTGGGCAGATGAGTTGTGTAGGAGTGTAATACAGGTATCTTGGGATGAAAGTTATGTTCTTCATTTCAGTATATATATATTCTTAACAGTATTTTTCCTTAAATATATTTATTTAAAAAACCTTTATACCTCTCTTTTTAAAATGTGTTTAGCCTATAGCGTTCTATCATTTACACCATTTTTCTTGAGAATGGGTCAGGATGACATTTTTTTGGCTATTAAAAAAGAAAACAGTGGCTTTTTCATCGTTCACAGGTTTTCTGTGAGGACTTTATGCTGTGAGCCACCATACTGCTGAACACAAATACAGATTTGAAAGATGAATTAGCGCTATAGTTGCAAAGAGATCATATTCTTTTGCATTAAGCATAGAATAGATTGTGGTTTCTTATTGTATCATATACATCATGCTCAATAGGTTTTTGTTTAATTTCTTAGAGTAATTCAGCCTTGCTAAGTACATCATGAAAATGCACAAGCCAGACACAAAAATCTACCTACTCCCTGTCCCTGTTATTATAATGATTTTAATGGAAAAAATGCTCTCACATAAAAACATAATTTACTTATAATTGACAAATGAATAAGTAGAATTTTGCAAGAATATGGTAATTGGAAAGCTGATCTCGCTGTCTAGAAGGGGAAGAGGTAACAAGGGTGGCTTTATGCAAAAGCTGAAATGCTTCTGAAGCTCTGTTTTGCAGTTGGCAATGAATGCCATGGTTAAAAATATAATGACAATTTAAAGCTTTTGTTTGGGAGTTTCAGTTCCTCTAAAAAAATATAGAAGGAAAACACAGTCACGAGAAGTGCAAGCCTTGTGCACAGCCTTATTGTTGCATGACCACTTTGAAAGCAGTGTGTTGCTGGAGAACCTAGACCCAGGTATGTGCTGAATGTTGGCTTAATGGCAGAAGTTTTTCATTTGCCATTGTATACGTTTTTCAGAGATTCTGTCCTGCAAAAAAAAAGATGCTTTTTTTTATCTCACATTACTTTTTTTTTTTTTTTTTAATTTCTGTTTTCTTAGGTTTTATTTTTCACCCCTTGTTGGCCTTATTTAGCGGGGTGACCATAGAGACATCTACTGGCAAAGGCTGGCAGTGATGCCAATGTATACACACGTCCTGAGCCCCACTGCTGCAATGTGATTATCCAAAGTTGTCCATTTCTGGCTATAAAGGATAATATCAGCTAAAACCACTCTTGGATTTTCTCTTTAAAAAGACAAAAAAAAAAGGCAGCTAGTAAAATGCCACTATACTGACATCCCAGACTCATGAAAGATGATACTTTGTACTGCTGTGGTTCCTGATTTGTAATAGTTGCAATACCCACATGTAAGCCAAGGATTTTTGGAGTAGTTTGCGATGTACACTGGCTCTGTATTTTGTTGATCCTTTATTCTGGCTCCAAATGCTAAGCCTTCTAATACTCATGTCTCCCTTTTGAAAGCAATGGTTTTGCAGATTTACTAAATTAGTAATTCATCACTCAGCTATGTTTGTAAATTTTTTCAGTTGCTGGGGATGAACATGAAATAATTGTTGACAGAAATCACTGTTAGCAGGAAGTGTCTTTTCCAGCCCATGGATTTTCTTTTTTCTGTAATGTATTATGTGCCTACAAAACATAAATATATAAAGCATGACACACATATTCCAGCTGATTTACAAACAAATAGTTTGTATTTTGATATTTTGCTGAATTCAGCAAAGGTTTTATTGGAATTTCTGGATCCTTAAGCAACTGAACAAAGCGATTTTTTAGAAGGCGAATCAATCCATCAATATTACATGGTCCTATTTTGTTTTTCTTGGAGCATATTTAAAATTGTACGTTTGAGGTGTCAAGGTTCAGGAGTCAAGTGCTACATGTGATAAATTAAGCAAAGGTCAGAGGCTATGCAATGCAGTTTCAGAAGATTGTCTACCTCTGCCTTTGCAGCTCATTCATGCTGAAGTGATGCACTATGGGAATTACTACCAAACTCTGCTCTGCAACATCTGCTCTCCCTAAGTGAGTTAGTGCACGTCAGACATCTTTATGTCAGAATATTGCAGTGATGGATGCAGTCTTCAGAAAATGCTGCATAAAAATCTGGTGTGCCGTTCTGGCCATTAAGTGAAATTACTATTTAAATTAATGGCGCTGTCACAGTTTATCTGTGCAAAGAATGAACGCTGATTAGGGTATTAAGTAATTAGCAATTTATCACACTGGAACAAGGTTGATAATAATTAAAGAAGTAATGGTTTACCAAAGAAACTAGAAAGGGAGTCACTTCTTGTTATGTGAGTGAAATCTTGGCTGAAAAATTTAATTCAGTTAAACAAAGATGAGGTTCGCAGGAAAGAATACAGCCTTGTTTGTTTCAGTAGAAAACCAGTTCATTATCAAAATTTTAGTTTGCCTGTCAAAAGTCCCTTGGGGCTGAGTTGCTTATTAGTATTGAATTGAGTCATTTTCTGCATTAATTCTCTACTTAAAATTGGTAGAATCTGAGGACAATTTGGAAAAAGGGTGTGAACAGGCGGCAGTATTTACATCTTGGAGAGCTGGTGCTTACAGTTTGATTTCTGTGAATGGAACCAGCCCTGAAAATAGGTAAAGTATGCAAGTAACACCATTTTGAGTCATTCCAGTGATTGGAATTAAATGGTTTGAATGCTTTAACGGGATCATACCCTTTAAGAATAATTTTCATTATGTATGACTTCCTAAGAAAGATTTGCTACAATAAATGATATTGCAAAAAGTAGCTACTTTTGCATGTGTTTTAAATGTCTACATACTACAGAAATTATGTTAAATACACATTACTTTGTAGATATAACACTATATCACAGCCCTGTATTGTTTGGGTTTTTTGGCGTTTGGCATTTTTTGGTGATATCTTCCTAGCTGAATTAGTAACATTTATTTCATTGCCAATTAGAGAAGTGTTTGTAGCATTAGGTTCAGAGTTAAAATTTACCCCTTTTTTTAAATGGTGTGGGATTGAACACTGGAATTTCACAGTTGCAGAATTGTTCGTGTGAATATTTGGAAAACTACCACGGTCAAGATGAGCTTTTAATTTTGAAATAAAATTTTTAAAAATAGAAGAAAGACTGTGGAATTAATTTTGGCAGCTTATCAACTCCACTACAGAAATGCAAATTATATTTAGATATTAACTCCTTAAAGAGTAATTCTCTGTATCAGATGTCTGAGGGTGTTTGGCAAATCACCCATTCAGTTCTAGATACCTAGTATAAACCCTCACTTTAAAAAAACATAAAATATAATGTGAAACATTCTGGAATGCTAAGATGCACTGTTGGAAGACAGCCCATGTAAGGGGGGGATGAATGAGATCTGACTGGAAAATACATGGAGAAGCTTTCTCAGTTTCTACAGTCTACAGGAAATTTTAATCAACGGTCTGCCTTCAGCCTGCTGTGCACAGTACTTTGGCATGGTATTTCATAGCAAAGGTTCTTACAAAAGTTCAGCAATTGTGTAAGTTGATTGTAGGGGATCCCTGTTTATTCCTCTAATTCTTGATTATTTTCAGCAGGTCTAGAATCAGGCCGCTTACTTTAGTCACCTCGTGTTTGAATTTAATCTCTCTTTAGCTAAATCTGCATAATTCCAGCTGCTGATGCTTTTATGTCAAGCTGTATTGCATTCTGAGCCACCTTCTTTCTTTATCTATTTCTTTGTTTTCCTACATTTCATGTTCAGATATATTTTTTTGTTTGTTGGTTTCAGGGATGTTCTGTTGTGGGAAGGAATATGTGAATATGTCAGATACCATATGCTGCTCAGGTTCCAGTGGTGAGTTCCTAGCACATGTTAGAAAGAATGACCAAGTGCCAGTAAAATGCTGTGAGACTGAACTTATTCCAAAGAGTGAAGAATGCTGTAATGGAGTTGGATATAATCCTTTGAAATATGTTTGCTCTGACAAGATTTCAGCTGGAATGATGATGAAGGTAATTGATAGAAAATCTCTCGGTGGCTCTGATTTGATGATGGAAAGAGAAATACACTGTTCATAACTATTTTTCTAAAATAGGAATATAAAAACTCTTGTGTGCATTATTCATTTTCACATTACATCCATATTAATACCGAATGAGTTCACCATGATTGATGTTATTGCAATGAATTCTAAAGGAATTAATAATGATTAGCTGCCTCTGTGAAGTGTTGCCCAGCACTTCAGATTAGTACAGTGGCTAAAAGCTGGCATACTAACAAGACTGGCATCTACAGGCAGCTTCCGTTCTGTGACCACAGTTCCTGATGATGTTCCTTAAGGGGAAATCGAAATTGAAGTGGCCAGTTCTGAAGTATAAAAATGCTATTACATTTCAATTTGGGCAGGCAGTGTGATGTAGATTCCCCAACCTCCTTAAAAAAAAAAAAAAATAAATAAAGCAATTGATATTTTCTTGATGTACTTAATCCTGACCCTGTAGAAAATCAGTAGCAATTTTGGCACAAGATTCAGCAGTACTAGGATAGGTCCCTGTAAAACCTTTAGCAACAATATGGGTAATATATTTTTGGTACCTTTCATGCCTAATGAATTATACAGAAGAGTGGCCAGTGGCTATAGGTATCAGCATTGAGGCAATTTGGACAACTTTCAAAGCTGCAAAGTCTTGCAGTTCCATTTGAATTCAGTAGATATCTTCAAGAATTAGCATCTTGGTGTTGTTCATAAGCTGTAAAAGTGTTGTAAACTGTTATTACAATTTTTGTTTAATAAAATGAGCATTTCAAAGGATGAAAATCCTGTATATTATTTATATTTATAATTATTTATAGAGAGGGAGAAAGTGGGTAAGAGAGAAGGAAAGAGGGTTGGATATTGTGAATTGTACAGTATGGGAATCAGGTAGATATTATGGAATTTATCACTAAAGTAAAAAGAAAAACAGATTCCATCCTGCCACATACAGGTGTTCCTCCATCCTTTTTGTTCATCTGCTAAGGTAATACAAAAATATTTCTTCCATCTTCCCCTTTTTATGTAATTTTATTTTCGAACTGAGTAATTTTCTCCTAGAGAAAATCCAAATGTTGTGATGAGTCAGCTGCAGTTCTTCAATGCATTGTATTAGTAGTTCAAGCAAGGGAAAAAAATGGCTGAGAATAGCTTAATGAATTCTAGTAGATCACATGCTAGATCCATGCCTCAGGTATAATGTATAAACAAAGGAAGTGCTTCGTATTTCACTTACCCGCAGTAGAAAAGATACAGCGGCTCTGGCTTTCTGATATGTATAGATTACTAACATTAAAAGGACTGATATTCTGGGATATATTCTGGAGCTACTTTATATGTGAATCCAATGCATTTATATCCTACATCTTATATTGATATCTATCACAATGTAATTTTTGTGAAAGTGCCAAGTTTGGGAAATTGAATTAGCTGAGGTTCATAATCAGCTAACAAACTAATTTCAAAAGGTGAATTAAGGAAGCACTGGATATAATCTGTTATTTTTCATTCTAAAGCTTGTAGCCTAATGGGCAGAAATATTTGTAGCAAATATTGCAGTACATTTCTTCCTGCTACAACCTTTATTTTATAAGAATTACTGCTCTCTAGCTTAAGGTTTGGCAAAAATATTATTTCATAATTTTAATGGAAACTTGTGGATGTTTAGTGTATGTTTCTGTGAATTGTTCTTTGTGGGTTAAATCTTATATCTGCATCAACGTTTGCAGAGGTCCTCTTATTGCAGCAAAACTGCTGTTTATCAGCGATGTGGTAGAGGACACGATTTATATCACCCATGGATAGAGTTCTTAGCCTTGACAGCTGCCAAGGAATTGCAGAGAGCCCTCTTGTGTACTTGGCAAGCGGTGTGTGGAGCTGGGAATTTGCCACTGATTTGCCACAGGATATCAGCCTCTGCAGGAGCAGCATGTTGAAATTCTCAGATAAAATCCTGTTCTTGTTTGATTATAGATTCTTCTACTTCGAGCAAACCAGCCATTTGGGCTTCCGGTGGTTAACATTTGTGATGTGTTCATGCAAGGACCCTAAAAAAAAAATAAATGTTTCTTTTAGAAAGGATTATAAACACATTAATGACCAGAGACAGTAGACAGGCCACAGGCTGAAAAGATCCCCCATATGCTAGAAGTATCAATGTACTCAATGTAGTTGCTTGATTTTTATGTTGAATAAAGACAGAGAAATACTAATGGAAGAATTTTTAAAGAAAGGAAGAGGAGGTAATTATATTAAAATTGTATGTGTATTCCTTAGGTAAAAGAAGAATGCAAGGCTAATACTGTTTGCCCATTATCTATGGAGGCAACAGCACACTGTGGAAAGTGTGACTTTGATCCCAGGGAGAATATCTGTGCGTGGATAAAAGGTTCACAGAGTGCTACAGAAAAGGAGATAAGGGAAGGTGTATGTCCAGCTGAAGAGGAGACTGTCTACACAGGAAGTCCAAACCACTATTCATTTACAGGTAAGGAAAAGTGACATATATCAGATTGATGATTTGCTAGTATATTTAATTCACTCTGAAGAAAAAGTTGTCCTGAGTGCTATCAAGTATTCTAATTAAATGTGAATCAATTGTAGTGAAGTAGCATTCTTTAAGAATTAGTCTGTCAGGACAGAATCTTCAGGGAAATGAAATGAGTAGCAAAAAGTTCCATGAATATATAACGTCTAAACCTACATTCACAAATCTGATAGAAGTATTGGTCTATCAGAAAATGGCCCTGACTAAAGGAACAACTTCCATATATGTCTGTCTTTGAACAGAGACCCATGAAAAATAAACAAAAGTCATTTTGTATTTTTGTAAGACTTCAATGATCCATATGTAACTTTTTCTAGACCTGAACCTCGAACCTTTTGTCACATATGAGTATAGAGTGGCTGCTTGGAACAGCTATGGAAGAGGCTTCAGTGAAATTAGCAGAGCTGTCACTAAGCAAGATGTGCCAGAGGGTGTCATTCCACCAAAATGGGCCAAAGTGGATGATCGGGAAGACATGATACTTCTAAACTGGGAGGAACCACTTCAACCAAATGGTATTGATACATGTTAAAAACGAGTGTGCTCTATCATTCAACTGACAGTGTTGCAAAATCACAAAACGTTTCTTATTTAGTCACTGGCACTGAAATATATGTATTCCTAAACTCTGCAAGAATTTGCTCTAGGTTGAGATCATTTTCATTACAAATAAGAGTAGAGTCTAACTTCACAGAAGACAATTTGGTATGTCTCTAAGAAGTGCCCTGAAACCTCTTTTGAGAACAGTTGTAATAGTAATCGAAAAATATGATCAGAAAATCACAATCATGTTACAAAATATTGGGGGGGTGGGAAGGAGTGGATGATAGTCATATTTCTTTAAGGATTTCTTGCTTATTATTTTCAAACAGTGAAAAAAAACTGGAATAGCTCTCAGTAAAAAATTGAGAGACATTGAGATGTTGATGTAGAGGTTGAGGAGAGTAGCTGGTAATTGACATTAGCCGTTTAAACAGGATGATTGTTACAGCAGTCACCTAGAGATTTCATTTAATATTTTCTGTGTGCAGAACAGGTTATTATAGCACATCATCACACAGGATTTCTCAGCTAACAAAAGGCAAAACTTTCTTTCTGCAATAGGTCTTATTCTTCACTATATCATTCTCCGGAATGGAATTGAGCGTTTCAGAGGAACAGAAATGAGCTTCACAGACACAAGTGGTATCCAGCCATACCAAGAATATTCATACCAACTGCGGGCCTGCACTGTTGCTGGTTGCACAGACAGCAGCAAGGTTAGTAAATTGGTCTTTATGGAACTGGTGCCAGAATCTTATCAGCCAGTGTGGTAACATAAAAATGCTTTTGGAAAGGTGTAATTTGAAGACACGCTGATTATTGAGTTAGCAAGTGAAAAACATCAATAATCTTATTTGGAATCAACTACTGACAGGTGATTATTTGGAACCTAATGTTGATACAAGCAAGCAGAAGAAGAAAGCAGTATCTCAGTCTTGGAAAAGCTAAAATTGCACTGTAGGAACTTATGTTTGTTAAAGAGAAAGGTGCACATGATAGGATAGAGTAAGGAATATTAAAATGCACTTTCTCTAAGCCTTGAAATTAAATCTTTCCTTCTCACTAGGAGGTCTATAGCCTCTTCTTTGTTGGTGTTTCTTGGTTTATCTGCTTTAGCTCTAGTCTATCAATTTGTTCAACACCTTCTTACTTAGAGTCTCCTTCCCCTATATTACCCTTTGGTGGCTTTCCATGTCTGCACCTGCTTCAGGTTTTACACTCCCTTTATGTACAACCTGCCCCTGCTTTAGTTTTAGGCAAACAGAATCTCTTCCCTTCCTTTGTCACTACTTACTTTCCCCTTGTATCGCTTTGAATCACAGATGCCTTTCACCAACATTCCTATTTAGCCAGCTCTGGTTTCTGTTCTGCAAAGTACCTGACTTATGCATCATTTGGAAAAACTATTTCTTAAATGACCTCTTTTTCACAATAATATCCTTGCCTCTATGAAAATTAATTTTTAGGACATAAGATCTGAGGGACAGAGGTGGAGAATAATGACTGTGCTTTGTCATTATAATATTGATGGGACTGAAAAGTTGATTATTTTTTTTCCGGTCTTCAAATATTTTTCTTATAGTGCAAATCTCAACCAAAAGTATAAGAAAAGAATCATTGATGCAGAGGGTTGGAGATAGGCACATAGTCCTCTACCCTGACGCAGAGCTCTGGTCTGGAAGCTATGCAGGCACAGTTGCTGCAAGCATCAGCCTGAGCTAATAAATCCTGCTTATTTCACTTGTCTGTAATTAAGGACTTTACTATTGCAAACATTGAAGTCTGCAAGTAGGGACTGATTCCACCAAATGCACTAAGGCAATATATTATAGAGGGCACATTTTGTATTTACAGCATAATATAAATACTTTATGGTGGTAATAACAAAAAAAGAAAAGTGATTCTCAAAGAGAAAAAGGTATCTGACTCACTTATTAAACCAGTGTAATTTGGAAATGCCTCTGTAGGAGATGGTAGACATGTGTCAATAGAAAACTAATTTTTTCCTTTTTCTTCTTGTTTTTGTAGAAGGAGCTTAACAAGTGCAAAGTTATTCTGTCTTTGAAAATCTTTGGTTTCCTTACAGAAATATGGAGCTGCAAATAACTACAATAGAGTTCAGATTGCATGGGATATATGGAGGCTTAGCCCCATGTTTACTGGTGCTTAAAATATATGAAATCAGGCAGTTAAAATGCAGAGACACTGACAAACCATATGGAAGAGAGTTATCAAGAGTTTTCAAGCAATACAGTTTTTGTTGTTCCACCCTATGCTGTACGCTGCAGCTAAAATGTGGTGAACCTGTTGTGATAAATTGTAGACATAGACTTATGTAATGTATTCAAGGTCAGATTTCATTGTGAAAAAGGAGGAAAAAAGTAACTAGTTCTCCAGGCCCTTGGTAATGATATGCCAGGCCAAACAACAATTTAAAACAAAAGTGACATTCTCATTGATCATGGTATCTAGTGTACTATTACATTAAATTGCTGTTTAATTCATATGTCTTCAGGTAGTTGCAGTCACTGTCCAAGGAATCCCGGAGAGTGTTCAGCCACCAAACATCAGTGCCTTGAACTCAACAGCATTACATTTAAGCTGGATTGCACCCAAGAAACCAAACGGTATCATCAGAGAGTACCAGATCAGTCAAGTAGGGAAAGGACTTATATACACTGACACTGCAAACAGAATGCAGCACACAGTATCAGGTAAGGAGGCAGAGCTCTCTGACGGGCCTTAAGATATAAGACAGTATTAACATATTAAAAATGCTACTTATCAGTAACTTTTAAATCCCTAGTGCTTTGCACAGTTTAAAATGCTTTATCATGACTTTACATATCTTAAATTTATTGTTTTCAATCTTTCGATCTTTCATTTCTGGCTACTGCTTGTTAAAACAAAATATTAACGGACTTAATTTCAAAATTTTAAAATAAATATATCCAGCTCGATTTAAGATGCATGCTTGTGGTGCGTTCAAGGTTTCAGATATTCTGTGTAAGCTTGTGATCCCTTCATACAGATTCAACTCTCTCTTTTACCATCATGAATGTGCAGTAATGCAGTTGAAGTCACTAGTGCTGCTGTATATGTGTAGCAGTGTAGGAGCAAGAAGGATCCAGTTCTATATGCCTGAAATAATAAAAAAGGAAAGGAAGACAGAAAGGGAAAGATCATGGATTCTATTTATAATCTTATGTATTGCTTTTAGACATTTCCTAAGTACTTTGTGGAATTTCACTAATGTGTGAGTATATGAAAGAAAATTTAGTCAAGGGATTTTGGGGGAAGATTTGACTCAGACCTCATATCTATTATTTTCACGTATTCTATTTCTAGTTATATTTGAATGTTACACTGAAGGAAAATTATTCTTAGAAAGGTTTCTGTTGAACACGAAACAGGAACATAAACATTCTGGGATATATTTGTTCACACTTTGACCTCAGGATGCTCATCAAATTCTTGTATCTATGATTTTTAGGAATTCATAAATACACTATTTTTTTCCTTTTTTTTTTTTTTTTTTTAACACCCAAGTAGGAAACTTAGAGATTCATTTATTATACACACACCTTATGGTAGCCACCCAAAGAGTAGAAGTTGGCATAGGGCATATAAAACCTATACAGCATATATGGCACTCTCAACCACCCCTCAAAGCATGAGTCCTGAGTCATAGTGGATCCCTTAGTGCTTTAAAAGAGTTTGTCCTTCCTGTAGTAACTCACAGAGGACTAAAGGATTGATGTTCCTCTTTGACAATACCATACTCAAGTGTGAAATTCATCAACTGTATGTTACACCAGTCTCCATATTCAGTGCTTCTGGACATGAGATGTTGGAATATACCAGTTTGGTGGTATGTGTTTTAGAATTGTTTTAAGTTTATACTGCAAAAAAACCAAGGCATGGCGTATCAAACCCAGTTGAAAAACACTTGTGCTCTCAATTCCTTCCCAAAAGGCAGTTATACCTCCCGAGTAACTGAGATTTTAATGCAAACAATACTGGTTTTCTTAACAGTTGGAAGAGAGAGGAAATGAAATTACCTTCTCAGAAACAAGGATCTTTTTTCCTTTTGTGTGCCCTTTTCTGTTAAGCCACTGCCCAATGCTGCCATGTTAAGCCAGGAGTGGAAGAAGTGATTGTTTCTCCTGACAGTAATAATCAAATTTTGTGCTGTTTTCTGTGGAAGCTTCCTTGAGTAATAATGTGGAATTCATGGCAGTGATTTAGCATGTGGATAATTATTGCTCTCTAAATGAAAAGAACAAGATAAAACAATCAAGTTTATTTCTCAAATGTTTGAATTGTTGCGTTATTACCTGTGGATGTACATTTTTATTTTCTTATCTTCCTCTTTTTTTTTCTTTCCCCCCAAAACTGTCTGCTTTTCCCTGAGCACCAGTTGAACATTAATGAAGCTGTAGCATTAGTATTTCTTGAGACTTTGAATCTAGGGTCTTGCAAATAACAGACGAGAAGGCTAGCACCTTGCCACTGCACCATTGTCTTGCTGCTTATTTTTAATTACATCAAAGCTTTGGAAACATGATCCCACAAATGCTTTGTGGGAATAGTGGTGAATGTGCTCATCATGTGAAATCCATAAATTGCTTATAATCCTCTCAAGATGTTAAAAAAAGCATTAAGTAATTGAAGACAGGAAGTCCTCAGTTAATTATTTAGAGGTGTTATCAATGCTTTAAGCAAACTGAAGCATTTTCTGCTATCTCACTGAGTTGAATGCCACTGGGACCTAGGGGCAGCAGCCATCATCTTCTCATATTCTCTAATGCAAACAGCACATGGCAGCTTGTCAATAAAAGACCTTTTTATATCATTTATTACTGAACACTTCCACTACCCTGTACAGAACAATTTGGATGACAGTTATGGCATTGTTTCACTTTGTGTTACTACTACTTTACAAATGGGCCTGCTAATGCTTTGCAGTGGGGGCCAGGCTAAGGGTAAGACTGAAGAAAATAATTAGGGGAATTTTAAAAGAAAGCTAAGAGTGCCCTCTTCAGCAGCAGCAGGTGGGTTTATAGCAAAGATTCTTCTCAACTCCTTTTTAGTACACTAAAGATAATATCCTGAGTTAAGAGGCTTTATTGAGAATTGGTAGGATGAATCATGTTTAGTTAAAGCCAATCAAGATCATTGATGTTTATTTTAATAGAAGAAACAATATTAAGAAATACTTTATGACTGAATGGTTTGAAATTCTTTCATCTGAACATATTCTCCATTTCAGGGTAGTGAAAAATGAAGAGATACAGAAATGTTGTCACTGGTTAGCTCTTTCTTTGTGCAGCACTGAATCATTAGTCATATTTGTCTAAAGGAAACTCTTTGGGGTGGAGGGTTTGTGTGAAGCTGTGGTCAGCAATCTGACATTCCCACGGCGGGGCCCAGGAGCGTTAGCCTAGGAGCTAATTACTGACCTTGCTGGAGCCATACCCACAAATGGAGACAAACAGTATCAGAAGGAATTGATTTGGCTAATAGAAGGATGCATTCTTAAAAAAACACTGTTTCACAGCCTTTTGAAAAATGACAAATGCTGCAATAACAAAATAGACTGCTAAGTTTAAAAAAAACAAAAACAACTAAACTAAACAAACAAAAAACAAGACCCCCTACAGTAATAGACCAAAAAAAGAAAAGGAGGGGAGAAGTATACTCTAGTGAACAATCAAGTAGAGAAATTGGAAAAGCAAAATGCTGTTTATGTTTCAAGATTATCTTAGTTGTTATTTTTATTATTAATCACATACATAGATTTGCACAGTGCTTTCCAAAGCACACGTAAGGCAAGGCCTTTAATGTGAAGCTTTAATATTCTAGATAAAAATCTGCTGTGACTGCTCCATGTATGACTAGAGGTTTCAGGTATCAGAATTTCACCAATAAATTTAGTGAAACCATGTGCTCTTTTTTTTTAATGCCCATTTTTCTCCTTAAAGTGTAGTTGTAAATGAGTATTGCTTTATTATGCATGTTTCCTTTAAAAGTGAACATGACTCCCTTTAGGGGAATTCAAGTAATTTGTTGCCACAGTAATCTTTTCTATCCTGAAATGTTAAATACTTGGCTTTCCTCCATGCCTTTGCCTCTCTCTAGTCTGCAACTGTCATTTTCTGCCTTCTAACTTTTATACGCAGCGTTCAGATGATTTTCCTTCTCCTCCAGTTCATGATTAGGTTACAGCCAGGGCTGTCCCTCTGAGTCATCTCTTTATTTTCTCTCCTTCATGTCTTGTTCAATTTGTAAGCAGCCTGCATGTCTTCCATTCAGTATTTTTCTTTCTACATAATTGTTGCTTATTCTTTCCCTCTATTTGTTTGTAATGTATTTTAATTAAAATATCTCCTTAATGGCTATAAGCAAAGATTTATTTATAAACAAAGATCTTGCCCAGACTTTTTTTCTTGTCACAGAATTGCATTGTTCTTGAAGTAATTACCGTTAGGCATACGAGCTACATGAAAAGTACGTTATTAAGGTCACAAAGCCAAGCACTTAAAAATTGACCTGTATAATGCTTATGAATTGACCTGTATAGTCCCAATTCAGCCTCTTTCACACACGCAGTCTGCATTACACAGTAGCGTAGCCATGTGTATCTAGGGTCACTGCCTCACTCAGTCCACAAGCTGTGTCTCTTCTGGAGAGGAATAAAAATAAATAAAAAAAAGGGCTGCTGCCTCAGCTTTTGCTATGTTTGGTAGGTTTATTCCTTCTGAGAACTTCAGTGTCGATGGGCCTAATTCTGCGTCTGCCCAGAGCTAAATTTCCTTTCTGCTCAGCAGAAGTCAGGGAGATGCAAACCCAAAGTTCATGTGAATGTGGAGCACAGCAGGGATGATGCTAATCCAGAGGGATAAAACATGGATCACTGAGGGGCTGGTGGCATTGGCCACCAGAAGGAAGAAAGGAGAAGGGGCAGTGTCCTGGGTGGATGACCAAGCATTCCCCGGCAGGGGCCGTGGGACAAGCCCCGGTGGGTCTCATGAATCCTGTGAGATTTCCCAGATCGGAATGCTAGAGTGAATGAAGTGTGGGATGGCCCAGAACAGAGATGGTGTCTGGATCCAAGGCAGTTGGCTTCTGTCCTGGCTCTGCAGGGTTTTCATTTCTGTTCAGGCTGTGGTACTGAGGAAGACACATCTTGAGCTCTCACAGCTTGTCACAACTACATTGTCTTTATTTTCTGGACACCCTGCCTGAGACCTGGGGCCTGAATTGCTAATTCCTGAGCTTTCAGAAATGCAGCTGAAAGCACCAGTTGTGCTCAGATGTACCTGTGCGTAACACCAAGTACTCCGACAGGCAGGTCCCAGGCATCCCAAATGGCCTCCTGGCATGTCCAGGGAAGTTTTCGTTTCTCATTCTCTTTGTGTCTGCATCTTGTTTCTGAGCATGAGAAATATTTTCTTTTTTAAAAAAAAATATGTTCTGATACTGCATTAAGCCATTTGCAGTGCTCAGCTGGTTGGTGTTAGTAAAGCAACAGTATGCTCTAGGGGTGGACTCTACACAAAAAAGTCTCTAATTACATACAATTAGGCAGGCCAGAGACCACATGCTGGAGGGAATTTTAGATAGGACTGTGCCACAAAGGAGGTCAATTCATACTGTACAGTGTCCTAACTCTGGGATTTCCTAGTTTGTGAGTGTTCAGTTTTACAATCTTAATGTTTTCACAGACTTTTGTGTACAATTTGCTGCTTTTTGTTGTACTGTTTGTTCCCTTTACGTTCAGGAACAGAAGGTTTTTTTACGTGTATTATGAGGTCTTAACAAGAGGGTACTTGAAAACATGCAAGAGAGTGGTTTTCAATGTCTGTGCCTGGTAATATCATTTTTAAGATCAACTTTGAGAAATAGCCAAAAGCAAACAGGGTTTTGCAAAACAGGTTTAGCAAACACCCTGTAACCTGGCTGGAGCACGCTCTGTGAGGCAGCTTGATCAGCAGTTAAAGCTGAACTTTGAGGTGTTCAAGACAGGTTCATAGAGGTCTGCATCTTTAATGATTTAACCGTAAGAAGCCTTTAATGGGTGTGCAGAAATGGCTATTTTAAAAGCCTAGTATCTTAGCCAAATTTTGGGTAAAATTTTATGAGGAGTCCTAAAGTCAAATTCTTAAGCTGGAGGCACCTTGATGTCAAATCTGAAGTCATTGACACACAGTATAAGGATGTTTGAAAATTTCCAAGGAAAGGTCAAAGCCATATATTCTCTTTTAGTCTCATTCAAGGGTGTCCAGCATAGAAGATATGAGCTGAAGAAATCGTTTTTAAAAATTTACAAGTAGCTAAAATTAATATCTTGTAATGGGGAGGGCTTGGTTGTCAGTCCTGCTTCTAACTGCTTAGTAGCATTTATAGTAAAATCTTGTAACAAATAGTAAAAAATAGGGGGGAAAAAAAATTTGGGAAGGGAACAAGAACAGAGTATATTTGGACTTGTTTGCAATATAATAGAAGATTTCTTGTTCAAGTAAGAGAGTATTTTATTACTTTTCTTATTCTTGCAAATATATTTGTAATAAATTTTCAAAACTTTACAGGGTCTTCAGCTTTTCAAGTCCAAAATGCTAAGCAATTACACTTTCAGATGCTTAGCTTGTTTTAAATCTTTGAACTTCCATGGCCATTACCTTGGACATTATGTCTGTACCAAGAATGTTTAGGTACCTTCCAGTTAATTTTTAACCTTTTTGTACAGGCAGAAGCATGTTTTAAAAAACCCAACAAAATACACCTTAGAGAATGGGTAAATTTTCAGAAGATAATCTGGGCTGAGATCTGGACTGTTGTTAGTACACTCCAAGTGCCATCTAAATTAATGGATTTGAAGCTAATTCAGATATTTCTATATAAGGGATATCTATAGACCCACTGCAGCATAGACACGCATTCAATCTGACTTTTTTGTTAGGTTTTTTGGACTAATAGAGGATATACATATAAATTAGCAAGGATTCACCATTTCAATATTATTCAGATGTAAAAGTAGAATTGTTTGTATTTTGTGTTTGCCAGAATCTTTCTATGTAGTGGTACAATTCTTGGGATGCCTGATGTCTAATCTCTGTTTGCTCTTTCTAGGTCTGGAACCATATACTAATTACAGCTTCATGCTTACTGCATGTACATCTGCTGGGTGTGCTTCTAGCCAACCACTTTCAGGTCAAACTTTACAAGCTGCTCCTCATGGTAAGGGAAAAAGGTATTCTTGTAGAACTGCAAAGAGGTGGTCTTACGGGCTTGTATTTTCTGATGATTTAGCAAGGTGCAAAACTCTGCTATCATCCATCAAGATATCGTGTATAAATTTACACAGGAGAATCCATCTCTCTTAGAATATTAGTATCTTAACACGCTCTTTATACTCACTGCCTGACACTGCATTTCTGCTTTCTTTCTGTGACAGTTTCCCCAAGTACATCTTTAAGTTATCGAGGTTAGAATTAGCAGATGCATACTTTTTAAAGCGCAAATAAATATGCAGAGACAACTGGGCATACAAAGGCTGCAGCCTTTGGCCTTATTCTCCATTAATCTGTGCTTTGTCTAGTTGGTTGCATTTGATAAAGGATAAATACAGAAAGTTTGTTAAATTCTGTAATTCTCTCTGGCAATATTTTATGCTTTCATTGTATTGCTGGAAGCAACCAAACAAACTGTGGGAAAGTAAAAAAAAAACAACCACAAACCCTTTATGTTTCTGTCATAAAATTAAAATTGTGTCATTGTGATGTTAATAGGGGTATGGCCAATACCTCATCATATCGTAGTCAGCTCAACAGAGGTGGAAATCTACTGGAGTGAACCAAAGAAACCCAATGGACTCATTACTCAGTATCGATTATTTCGTGATGGAGAACAGATTTTCCTCGGTGGCAGTAGAGACATGAATTTCACAGATGTTAACCTGCAGCCTAACAGTAGGTAAGGCATGTTAAAGAGCTCCGTTAATAAGTGGAAATTGTTCAAAATATATGCACATATGTTTGTGAAATGTACAAAATATAATTACTCTTCTAACAAAAGAAAAATCTCTTACAATATTATTTAATTACTTAAAAATTGGTAGAGCACTTTTAGGAGGCTTCCAGACATTGGAAAGCCTTAATCAAAGGACTTATCTTTTTTTGAAAAAGGACTTCTCTTTTCTGAGAATAAGGCATTTTAATTGAAAGAGGGGGAGGCTTTTTTTTTTTTCCTCCTCCATGTGTGGTTGTTGGTGGCTCATTGGTTGTTTTTTTCCCTCATGGAATATACTTAGAAAAATTTAAGTATTTACATGACAGACAGCACTGCATATGGTTTATAATGTTTCTGTGCATATTGAACATACTGGCTAAAAAGCAGCAGCTGCTGATATTTTTATAGGGGCCATTCTGAAATTGATTTTGACACTTTCCAAGTTTCTTATGTAAGATGATGAGAATTTTAGTATTAAAATTATCATGATAAATAAAGAGTTACTTTTCTCACATTAAGAAACTTATAAGTGAAAGTCTTCACTAATGCAGTATTTTTAATACTCTTTGTATAGTCTATTCACTTTAAATTGGTGAAAATGAAAATGTTCTATTACTGATATGCCTAAAGCTTCTAACCATAGTGTCCGCTGATCTTTTTGTGTTTGCGCAGATATGTTTACCAGCTGGAAGCCAGCACTTGGGGCGGCAGCAACACTAGTGATAAATATGTTATACAAACACCAGTAGGAACACCGGAGAAAATTCATGTCCCATATAATGTCACAGTAATTGATGCATATTCTATATTTCTAGCTTGGGACATAACAGGTAAAAATCTATTTCTATGTAGTACTTTGTAGCAAAATGAAAGGATGGAAAAATTAGTAGATTCAGGCAGGCAGCTGAATCATTCTGATATTTTTATTCTTTGTATTTGGTTTTTGTGTTTGTGTGATTTAAATAACCGGTATCTAAAGCTGCTGTTTCCTAGAGACATATTATTTTAATAATATTGACCTATGTACTTGACATGGGTATTGTGAGGATTACTTGATCAAAAATCCGTATGTTAATTTGATTTTGTAAACTATTATTGAGTGCAAGTATTAAGGAAAAAAAAAATACGCTGAGAATAGGTTTTCCCTTCTGTTCAGACTAACCATAGTCATTGACAGGGAAACCTGCCAACGTTTTAGGTTAATGATGTCTTGATAGCTATCCTGGCAAGTAAAGTGTCCAGTTGTCCTGCAGATGTGCGATGTTGAGCTCCTTTAAAAAAAGGTATAAGAATGTGACACAGAGATCCCAAACAAGCTTTGACCTGATTGAGTAAATTTTATTTGCCAGAGCACGGTAGTGTTGTGTGGACATGTTACCTTGCAGGAGGGTGTGTCAGCAAAGCCCCAGAAATATTTCTCCTCTTTTTACTCTTCTCCTGAACGCCACCATGTTGTCTTGACCCACTACAGAGGTAGGCTAAGAAGGAATAATTGAATAATAGTGTCTTTTTATATGAGACACTGTGCTCTGTTTCATTAATGTACATCATACCTTAGGTGATTGGTGTACTTTACAGATCTTATAAAAATTATATGCTGTAGTTATTGTGGGACAATGAGAGCATTGTAAATGAACAATTCTCTGTCTAGTGTAGTTCATTTCCAGAAAGGTGTTTTCCAGTTTGTAGATACTGGGTTTTTTTCAGTTAAAATGAGGTCAATTTTTTTAGAAAGCCAGATGTTTGCATATTACAATAACAACAATATGTGTTTTATCAATGAGCACAAGTCTCTTCTTTCTAATTATTTAAGATGTTCTTTCCTTGCACAGCAGACATAGTAGAGTCAATTGGCATTAAAAATAAAGTCACCTAGAAAAAATATTTTGCCTTCAAGGCTGGGATCGCAAGTATTGTGGCAGTGCTTAGCCAAGTTCACCCTACCCATTTAAGCAATGATTAATAAATCTATAATACCCCGAGCTGTCAATCTTTTAGTTTTCAGAAGCACAAAATCCATTATAGAAATGCTATAATATATGAAAAAGATTAAAATCTTAAATTAAACTTTTCCCCCTACCGCCTGAAAGGATTTAGAACCCAGCAGAAGGCAGGTATATTCGAATGGCATATAATCTACAGTAGGTTTCACTGGAAAGTGACTCATGCTGTATTATAGTTTTGATGATAAATGAATTTTAAGGTACAAAATATTCAGTAACATTATAAATAAATTTAAAGCATAAAAATACACTGAAATAGTGTAAGCTTCTGAAGAGCGGGGTTTTTCCCAGAAAAACTTGTCCTTCTTTCTCTAGACCTTTTCTATCGCAGCTGCTTGCAGTAGGTTACAAGCCTGCAAGGAGAACCAGGCTCTGTGTAGTACATTTGGTTATGGTGCAGTTAGGATTGTGCGTACAAAGGTTCATTGTATTCCTGAAACCACAGGATCAGAGGGGAGAGGAAGAGGCTGAACATTGTGGCTCTGTAGAGGACGCAGAATTGATGTATTCACAGGGCTGTAGGAATTATTCTCCTCAGCCGGGGAAAGGCACATGTCCTTCTTCCCAGGTACTGGGACACACCTTGATCATTTCTCTCACTTTTGTGGCTATTTGGTGACTCAGTCCCTTCCTCTCTGCCTTCTTATTGTGGGGCCAATTACTGAAGTTTTTAAGCAAAAGTTGCTATTCTTTTTATTATAGTGCCTCAGAGCCACTTATGGGATCTTACAGGAACAGGGAGTACTAACAGCAGAGAAATGATACTAAATGCCACTAATGATACTAAAAGAGACCCAGCCTACAGAAGCATAAGTAAAGACAGAAGCTAGGAAATTAATTCTTCACCCTTCATAATCCCACCTCTTGCTCATTCTGAGACCTTTGTGCTCCTGGTTTTTTCCCAAGAGGAAGACTGTGGGGGATGCAGGTGGAGGTTTATTCTAAAGGTTCAGATCTTCTGGAATAATGTACATCCCATTAACAGGTCCTGTGCATGCAGACATCTGGGGCCACATACATCCCCAGCTTGGTAGGATTAGCCTAAACAGTCTACAACTTTTTATCCTTATTTATGCTCTTGTGCACGGAGTAGCAAAGGGGTTTTTTCTGTTCTATTTTTTTTTCTGTGTATGAATCCTTGTTTCACAATAGGAGATAATACAGGTTTCCCTTATAAAACTGAAATGCAGCATTTTTTATAAGGATTGCCAGGTTTGTCAGTCACTCTTGGATGAGACATTCATTTTAATTGGTATAGTCTCCATGAAAAGAAATGCTTTTTTTGATGAGAGGGTAGCCAGTTATAGTGTCTTCCTGTCTGTGGATATCAGGGATGCTTTGGTATTCTATCTTCTTATCTGCTGTAATAGATTTGGATCAAATAATCACCCTCAAGATTCACTATGAGCATCATATTACACAGACCTACCTTTTGGATGGCTTTAATTATAATGTTTCAACATCTGTAATGTATATAAATCTTATGACTTTATAGATAAGTAGTATTTCAAAACTCCTGACTTAGCTAAACAGCAAGGTGGCCGAGTAGTGGTTAAAGTGATGGATTCAGAAAAAAATATGTGACACACCTCACTCACTACAGAAAATAGGACTTTATTTTCTGAAATAGGTATCCCATTATCTTGTGTTGCATTGCCTCAGTGCACAGACCTTAAAGGTACGGTACATTTCACTGATACGCTACAGAAGGATATGTTACAATTATTATGGAACAACTATTAGTGCCACAGATAGAAACAGAAAAGTTGAATGGGAAAAAAAACCCATACATAATTCTCCCAAGGCATATTGATAAATGTTATTGATAGGTAGGCAGGTAGCCATCTTGCATTTCAACTCATTGACATCTCCACCCATCCTCAGTGAGGGCCTCATTCTTCTAGATATCTCCAGTTATTGCTAATACCGTGAAAGCTGAACATACTCAAAAGAGGAACCTGTCCTCTGCACCTAGGTTATTTGCTTCATATATTAATGATCGTCTGGATTAAAATGTCTTCTTTCATCATGTTGTAACACTCTACTTCGTCCACCTCTGGGTTTGCTAATAATTAGAATGAAAGTTGTGTAACAAGTCTGGGTTCCTACTTTATTCTTCTTAGGATCAAATTTGGTATTTGAGCGACATTTATTTGTCTCTTAGCTTTATCTTTTAGCTTCTCCAGCTAACCTGTTTTCTCCTTTGTTGGTAGCCTGACAAATTGTCCTGACTTTTGCTAAGACAATGTTGTATTTCCTCACTTTTGTTTTCTCATGTAAATTATTGTTTGCTCCATGTCACTGCGGGACAAGCTTTTCAAGCTCACTCTCCAAAGTTCTGCTTCTTGAAAGCAGTCAGCATCTCCAGCTCTTACTCTTTTCAGAGTCTTGTTGGGAATGCTTGATACAAACAGAATGAGATATCTGGATATTTAAAGCTTAGTGTAAATACTTAATCTCAGGAAGTGGAATAGATTGTTTTATTTTGTGAAGTTAAATATTAAAATATAACTCTACTCTTACTTGTTTTTAAACAAAAAATGTGGCATTCTTATTTTAGTATTTGTTTTACTACAAGTGAAGCAGTTCAACTATTTTACTTTAATTGTGATTGAGTTTCACATCATATTAAACAATTTTTCAGCGATTGACTTCAAACAGATTTTTTGGTGACCAGTCTGTAAAACAGACTGTGGCTTTTTTTCTCCCAATTCTAAGCATCTTGTGCTGCAAATTCTATTTTTGAGTTACCCTAGTTTTGAAGTACACAGAGCTGTCAAACCTAATTTGCAGAGTTTTGCACAGAATTGTCCATTAAATGTTAGCCAAATATGCCCACAAAAAACAAGGTCTAGTTTGATTGACTTGTCCCATTGCAAAATGTGCACCTGCTGTGAAATGAAGTCGCAGAGAAAAAAAGTGGAATAATTTAACTTTTTTATTTGTAAAGATAATCAGGGTTTTTCTGATTACATCTTAACTTCATAAATGTTAAATAACCTATCAGCATCTAGTTGTTGTAAATTATGAAAAAGAGTATTGCTGGGAATATTAACCAACTAAATCCTTGTTCTTTAGTGAACATGAAAATGTGTTATGGCAGGTTGTCATTGTGCTCATGGTAACTTTGACACCAAATAACAAAACTGCCATTTGCACTTAGGGTAAATTGGTTCACTTGTGCTTTTACGGTTCCTTTTATTCTGACATAAATTTATGAACTCTGGAACTAACCAAGTTGTGTGGTTTCCCAGCTGACTTTAACAAATATGCCCATTTCATTTCCTTCAGTCATCAGAGCACATGAGGCAGTAGTTTCAGACTGGCTGCAGATGCTGAAGGGTTAGTCTGGAAGAAAGGGGGTTTTTACATGTTTCTGTGTTGAATGAGTACATCTTTTTTATTTTTTCCAATTATGAAGTGTTCCTTTGATCTTAGCATTCTATGAATTTCATCAACTTGTAGGAGGATTTCCATTAGATATTGGAATTTTTCAGAATGCTTACTTAGTTTTATTTACAATTTCATGTTCAGTCCCTGAGAATATTTTTTCTCCTGACCATATTTATTATTGGTATCATTCTTAACATATTGCAACACTTCACAGAATTTTAAGATTTTGCGTTTTGATTGTTTGGGTTGTTTTTTTTTAGCATTTCTGCTGAGATATGGACTGAATGTTGGACATGGATAGGTTAATTATTTTTAAATAAGTGTCCTTTGCTGCATATTGGTGGATATGGAATCAGCTGTCTGTGTTTGTATTTAATCTTCCTTAGGAAATCAAGCATTCTGAATAGTTCCAGTTTCAAAAGTATCAGGTGAATTTTGCCTAGAATAAATGCACTGGTCAGATGCACAGAAGTGAATTATGTGTCACTTTCATAAGATAGTGGGTTTTTCTGGCTGAAATATTTGGTCTTTCGCCAGGACTGGACAAGAGGAGGGCCCTAACTGTGAGATCAAAAAAAGTTTTCTATTTGATATGCTGTCTACCATTTCAAGCTCTTACTTTCATATCTTGTGTTGTGTCCTTTACAGACACTACAACTGTAGGGGCTGGGTGGGAGGGAAGGTAATATGTCTTTAATTACTGCTATAATTAAACAATGCACACTCAAGTGCACTCTTCCAGAGCATTTCATCTTCCATATATCACAGACAAAAAGTAATTTTCTTTGTTGCAGGAGCCATCTACTTCAACATCACCTCTCAGAGGTTTACTCTGTAACATCCAGCGAGACTATAAAAGTTGTATTTCTATTATTCCATTCTTAATGATTAGATCTTGGTGTTTTACTTGAAACTTTTACACTGAGAAAGGAAAATTTTACAGTGAGACTTTTGCACTTTCTGTTTCCTTCTCCTTCCACCTCTTCCAATGACTAAGAACAGCATCTTTTTTCTTCACATAAGCTAAACAGTTGAATAAGGTTGAAGTCATGCCTCTGCTTCAGGGCTATTTCTTCAGCTTCTTAGTGTAATGGCATTTCCTTTGTTGAACATCTAGTGAGGCAGCAGCATCTTATTTCTTTGGGATTTTTGTGTCCTCTTTTTCTTCTAAGAATTGTAAAAACTTGGTATTTCAAAGATTTTTCTGATCTTTCAAGGTATGTCAGTTGTTTATAGTACCACAAAGAAACTTGGAATCTCTTTTTTTTTTTCTTTTTTTTTTTTTTTTTTAGTTAATGTGTATATTCACATACATTCTTGGCTAAAAAAATCCATCTAAAGCATGCACAACAGTGGAAAAAATGCTCTTTGTAGCTTCAGGGTAATAGTGTCCTGTAGATACTTTATCAGAAAAGGACCAAAACCACTTTCGGGAGAAAGAATAGAGTTGTTTTCCAAAGCTACAGATGGAAAGATTCTTAAGATCTGGACAAGTCTCAAAACTGCTTGGTTCTTGGTGCAATCACAAAGACATCTCTGTTACATCTGAAGTACATGTTGTGTTGAAAGAGAAATGTGCTCTTACTAATCAGATACATCCTGAGTCGTTTCAGAAAGGTACATGTCTACTTTGTACTTTCATATTTCTTAAGACTGTGCCTTACGTGACCGCAGAATGAAGGAAACACTTAAGTGACAGTCTTCGGTTATTCTCTTCACTTTATGAAATTGCTGCTGTCTGCATAGAACAGTCTACAGTAGACAAAAAATAAAAAGCCTACAGCCCATTTTCTAATTACCAAACCAAACAAAAGCCCTTGAGAAGTCATGTGGGAGGAAATGAGAAGATCCAGGAACCTCTGCTGATCATTCTGAGGGGATGGCATATGGCTTAGCTTGTTCTCATGGAGGGACTGATTTTTTCAGCTTCTCAACAGGACTAGAAAATTAGGAATTGACAGCATGGGAAGAGGAATCGATGGGGAAAAAGGTTGAATTAAAATAGTAAAAAATGGGTTGGTTTTTTTTCAACTGATACTAAAAAATGATAGTTCGTTTTTATATCAGTTGAAATGATACGTTTCTTGATTCAGGCTAGTGCATTGTCCTTTACTGGTGTAGCAGGCTAAGAACCTTCACTCGGCTACTGCTTCTGGGCTAAAAAGGGATAATTTGCCTAATGGTGGCAATTCACTTGTTTGATCATATGACTCTATATTCAAACATCAGTGCTTAGCAGCTGTTGCCTCTCCAAAATAAAGAAATAAAAGCTTCCTGGTTCCCAGTCATAAGGTCACTCTTCCTAGAACTAGAAATTGCAAGATAGGCATTGACTGAATTTAGTTTTGATTTTTAACTAAGAACAGTAATGTCTGTCTTGCAATTGTGATCTGCAGATGGATCTGTTTCAGTTTATATTTAAATGGTTGTAGTTTCCAAAAGAGGCAGTATGTAAAGCCTCCGGAGGGGGCTTACATTTAAAATTGCATATGATGAATGCCTCTTTGAAGTTGTTCTGCACTGTTGTTAGTATTTCAGATAATCACTGGTTCTTCTGTGTTTCACAACAGGGATATTCACTGTCAATGTGCCTTTGGAATACAGTATCTTACTAAATGCGAGCAGTCCCACTCTACTGGTGAAGCCAGTCGGACGCGCACGTTTTGCTTTTGTGGATGGCCTAGATCCCTACACCCTATATGAGATAAGAATACAAGCATGCCAGAATGGTAAGGTGATTTTAAAAGACTCACCTCTGTGACTGGAAGGGAATGGAGATTTTCCGGACAGATTCAACTCAGCAAAACAGATAATACCTTATTCCTACATGGGAGTCAAATGTTTAACTAGTAAAAAGAAAGCCTAGAACTGAATGAAGCATTAAATATTTCTCCATGTTACATCATGAATATTTTAAATGGAGATTTAAAAAATGTATTTTAGGTAATGTGTGCCATTTTATTAAAAGCTCTTCACAAACAGCTTAATTTTTGAAAATGTTCATACAGAACAAAATCAGTACTGTAACTGTTCACCAAGAAGTGGTAATCATAAAGACAGTAGAGAAGAGGCCAAATATTCCAAATTCCTTGACTTTAATGGAAATTTTCAAAATTCTATTGAAATAAGTCTTAAAATTACACTTTGGAAGCAATTCTCTCCTCACATGCACTGGTGAAAATCAGGAACTTCATCAGTGAAGTTGCGGTAATTTAAATGAATATTTAATAATGAAATCAGGTGAAATAAGGCACTAATTCATCAAGAGCTCCTTTACTTGACATTCATTTGCTTTTACTGTATATTTTGTTGAGGAAGAAGCTCTCATCACTAAGAAAACTTCTGGTTTTGTAGGTGGGTGTGGAGTGGGTGGTCAGACATACTCAAGAACTGCTGAAGCACCTCCTAGAGAACTGAGTCCACCTATCGTTAAAGCAATAGGATTTGCACTTATTGAAGTGAAATGGACACCACCTAGGAAACCAAATGGCATCATTACTAACTACTTTATTTACAGGTAAATGCTTTTATCACCTCAGATTCTTAGTCTTATTGAGCTGTTAATTATTCTGTGTTATACTAGGAGGTGAAAAAAAAAAGTGTAGAAGTATATGGTAAAATATATATTGACATTCAAATGCTAAGATAAGATGCTTATCTAAGGATGTTGAGAATAAGAGATGAGACAAGAACCATCTGCCTGATCTACAAATGACACAAAAAAGGTGAAAATATATTTGTGAAAATTCAAAGGAAAAGACAAAAATTGTAAGATAGATATTCTCATTGTGTTTACCCAGACCAATAGGTACAGTCTTCAATCCCCTCTGATAGACAATTGAGAATTTTGGAATGGAAACAGGAGTAATTCAGCATTTCTGAGATTTTTAAAAGCAAAAAAGGTACCTAGGTGCCTAATACAGATCAGTTGTCCAAGATAACTTATGTTCCTGTTTGTAAATAAGTAATCTGGAGTGTGATTACACTGCATCTATTTATGTTCCTTGGTGTTTGTATACAGCTGCCCTGTCTAGATGTCTGACTGATATGTCCTCACTCCCTGTGAGAAGCTTCATAAGTTCTGTGTAAGGACTTTTCTATATAGATAGCTGTGTTTAGGGAAGTGTCAAAGTAGCAGAGCACTGATGTGTGCTGTGCCAATTGACCCTTTTTTAAAAGCTCACTGAAGGGACCTTCTTGAATAGTTTCAGAAAGTCAGAGAATATAAAACTCCAATTCCATGCATTGGAGAGGAATTTAAACTCTGATGTTCCTGGTTTTCCCACTCAAAATATGTGTGGCAAACACATGCTAGGCTGAACCTAGTCTCCCACAAAGAGTTTGGGACATTTTATTGTATTAGAGCTGTGACTGAGAAGACAAGGAATCGAATTACGTTTTGAAATCAGCAGTGATAATTAATATAAATTCACTTTTGCCTTAAACACATTAGTAGTCTCCAAAAATTCCTACTCTCTTGAAATATCCTTTTGTTTGCTTTTTTTTTTTAATTGTCTGATCAAAAAACCCAAGTCCCTCCCCTGTATAAAGAGAAATAAAGCGTATGTTATAGCCCAAGACATGTCTTCACTCTGTAGGTTTTGTAAATAAAGCTGATGATTACCGCTGCTATTCCATGGCAGCCATAGAAAGGGAAAACAGGAAATATAATGCAGAAAGCCTGCTTCAGTGAAAAATACTGTAAATTGAATTTGACAGCATTTGATGGCATTTGATTATTCTAGTCACAGCCAAACAATGATATAAAGAGTAATATGAAACAGAATGTGTTACTGCCTAGCAGACTCAAAAGCAATAAACCTTCCTCCAATGTGACACAATCACTTCACAATCATAATTGTAGCCTGTTTGATACCTCTGAGTACAGCAGAAGGGCACTGACTGACATAGATACATTTTGTTTTTTATTTAAAGTGAAATGAAAATGGCGCACTGGGGCTCCAGATACAATCGTTATATTCACCTACATAGGCATGAATCACTTGGCAGTTATTTCAGCTGAAGTTTAAATGTGCTTAGACAACAACAATATCAAATCTTTCTCAGATAGCTGCAAAAAAATCAGAAATGGGATGTAAGCACATAGTTCTTTTTCATTCTGTAGCCACACATAGCCTTACATTGTTATAGCAGCAAGACTGCAGTATTTCTATGGGAGGTTATGGCATGTAATTTCTTCTTCATCATGCTACTCTTCCTTACTGCATCACCACCAAAATAAATTCATTTAACTCAAAACCTGGAATGCTTGGGGAGCTAGTGTGTGTGCAGGTCTTTGCATTACAATGGCAGGACTCATGTTTTCCTCTAGAATCATAAAAGCGCTTGCAAGTTTGCAGCCATTTTGTTAGAAAACAGAAAATTAAAAAGTTAGTTTATGACAAAAGAGACTGTGACATTTTATTTTTGATTCATATAGCAGTTTTAAATACAGATCTGAGGTGTTAAAACTTTTCTAGCAAGGAGCACAACTTAGAAGAGATTGTGAATGAGAAAAGATCTGGTTCGTGAGACAATCACCCAATCTACTTTTCTTCCCATTCATCATTACATAACATCCCTGTGACAACCACAGAAATTGCTAGTCTAGAAAAATAATATTATGGAAATAGGGGATGTATTTCTTGCTGTTTTTTAATAGGATATAGGTTACATCAGCTGATAGAACTGCTCTCTGTTGACCACCAGCATACACTGTGTAGGATGTACGAGATGACTCTTAAAGAAATATTGCCTGTAAAATTATAAACGTTTTTGTTCATATCTTGTTAAGGGAGTGTCTGAATTTCTGTCAAAGTGTCTATGTCATGTTTGGTAAGTTTTTGTTATTTAGTATATATATGTGAGATTGTAATGTATCTCTCATTAGCTGAAAAATCCTGATGGTGAAAATGTAGCAGAAAAATCAACAGGCAATTTAAGACAGAGGACTCAGTGGCTGTTGACTGTGGTAACTTGCAGCGTAGAGGCTTCTAGACTGACTCTTTATGATTCATTAATTGCTTGCCTTTATACCCTTAACCATGAGCTGCACCAAAGACAGCTTCCAAGGCACATATATTAGTAGATGGTTCAATATAAGAATCTTTATGGATGGATATGTCATTGAATCTAACAACTCGTGAAGGGTTTTATTTATACATGTAATTGATATAATACCTAATCTAAACTAGCATATTACATGCCATAATCTCAGATACCTTTTGTTCACTTTTTTTTTGTACCAAAACTTGTGAAAAAATCCACCAAACTCCCTGAATATAGATTTGTTGAATCCAAATGGTAAGTGAGGCTGCTTTGTTTAATTGGATGTGAAACTGTAGAGGAGGAGCATTGTTGATGTCGCATTATTCCCCTACATTTGACAGTGTGATTCCCCAATCATTTGCATTTTACCCCAGGACCTCTCAGTGTTTCTAGAAATAGCTTACTACCACTCTGGTAGGGAAAACAGCAGGCACTGCTAAAACATGGACTTTTGTTGCATGGTGAAAGGTAAACGTGAAGAATATTTCTGGGTTGACCTGCAAGACCTCAGGCATTTGCTGAGTCGCATTCCACATAAGAAAGCTGAGGGGTGAGTGTTGCAGTTAGCAGCCCTCTGCATACAGCTCTAGAGTTATCTGTCACAAAGAAGATTATATTCTCCTCTTTATGTCATCTGGCTCAGACTGGCAGTGGGGCAGGGAGAATTTGCCCTTATAAAAATAGCTGTATCTGAGCATCTTTAAAATGATTGTAAGCAGCAAATCAGACTATGCAGATTAAGAGGCAGCTTCCAGCTCTTGGAAATGTTATTCTCCTTTCAGTTCATTGTACATAAGAAACACTTCCAGTTAAATGAGCAGTTGAATCTTAAATCTTAAGACGATTGAAATGATTACAGACTGTTCAACCACTTCTGTTCAAAGTTTATTCATACATGAAGATATTCTGGTTTTTAGCACTACAGATGGAACCATTTACCTAACCATAAGTTTCATTCATTAAATATTCAGCAGTAATAAGATCTAAATACTTAACCAGACTACATTGTTCAGCTTTGCTTGTGGATGAGCTTACACTTGGTGGCATATTTGATTTTTCAGTGTGAAAAAACTGTTTATCGCAGAGTTTCAAAAATTTATAAAACAAAAATTTGTATATTCATTGAAGTGTCATACTGCTTGGTCAGACAAGACATATTAAATGTGCCTTTATCACACTAAAATATACTCTTTTTTCACTTATCTACAGAGGTTTTTTTAAGGGGTTTTTTTGAGTACACAGTATACTATACTCAAAAGTATAGTATATTTTTAGGTGCAGCAGAAAGACGTAGTGATTCACCTTTTAGAATTATGTGCCTCGCATTAAGTCAGTGAGCAGCATCTAAGGGAGAGTTCTGCATAAGGCTTAATTTGCCATTACAATGGAGAATGGGGAAGTGTAATAAAAATAGCTGATGGAATTTTAAGGTCAATGGGAAATTTTGTACCCCAACTCTTCCAGACATTTTATTGCAGGAGAGAGAATTTCTAGGGAGTCTTTCCTTCCTGATCTACCTGCCATTCCTCACTCAGTTCTGCCAACCAGTTCTCAACATCTTATAATTTATGATGTTAAAATCAACACATCTTATAATTTGCCTATTTTACTACACTAGAGACATTGTACCTCAAAACTCTTTGTCCATATAGCCTGCTTACCTCAGAGTTTAGCAAAAATTCTTTAGCTACATATAAGAAATTAATGTATTCATGCATTCCCTATATATGTGCATACACAAAGGATGTACACACATGCATTCGTTATATTCTTCATATTTGCATGTAAATACCTGGGTATATATTCTTACAAGCAGCTAAGATTATCAATTTTAAGAAATCGTTGCATTTTATGTTGTTAAAGTAATTCCTCAGTTGATCTAACAAAATAAAATCCGACAGAATTCTGTGAAATACAGATTTTCTCTTGCCAAAGAAATGTTCTTCAGCTTCTGTGTGTGTGTAGTGACGATGACACCCAGTAGTCAGACAAACCAATTTTATTTCTGCAAATTTGCCCTACTTGCAATAGAAGTGGCAGATAATGTAATTTGTTTTTTGTTGTTGGCATGGAGGGTGAAAGTGCTTTTATGTTCTGCAAAGGCCAAGGCTCTTGTGAAGAGTAGGGGAAATACTTAAATTCATGAGGAGTACAGCACAACCGTCATCGAGATTTATCACAGTGTTTAAATGTAACCAACTTAATTTCACACAAACATTTTTATGCCAAGTGTAAGAATTGATTTGATAACTCTGTTTTGAAGATGAGTGCTTGCCTGATTACAGCTGTTATAAATTGTATACTAGAACGGGCCACATTAGAAAATGGGCTGAGGATCATCTGTAATCTCCTCTGATACTCAGAATATCACTAGGTCCAATACAGGCAGATCTGTAGTAGGAATGCTATATACACATATATATGTATGTATATGTATGTGTGTATGTATACATACAGAGAGATATACATATGTACAAAATTAAAAACCCATTGTGCCAAAAACCTATACAGTGAATTGTCTTCATGTATCTTAAGTTTGCATTTTTAAATGAAAGCAGCATTGAAAAAAATATGTAGTTTATTACAGAAAGCACTACTTGTGATATTTTAATGAGTTTTTGTGGTAGAGCTGCAAATTCTGCTATGTTTATGCACAAGGGATTACTTATTCCATTCACAAGAAGAAATGCGATATTTATTGTGTGCAAACCAGAATTTAAAAGTGCATGACTTTTTGGGTTTTGAGGGCACAATAGAATATTTATTCCTCGTTTACTAGGTAACATTTTTCTCAAGTAAATTGGTCATAAATTTTCCATAAATGACAGATCCTGAGGTGAGCACCTCTGTAAATAGCTTTATTTTCAGAGAAGTTGAAAACTTGCACCCATGTTGCAATTCAAGTCATTATTTAACAACTACACATAGATTTAAAATTACATGTTATAAATTCTTTCTCATATTTGATGTGTTCTATCCTAAAAGGACAATATGCTTTTGTATTGCTACTCGGCTACTGTGGACTGTGACAGCACACTTGTTTGACATGGTTTATAGTATTCTTCTAGATAAAGGTTAATAAATGATTGCCTCAAAAATCTCCTGTTCACTACTCAGCACCTAACACAAGCATAGGAAAATGCTTGTAAGGTGCAAAGATAGATAGGCAATTCCTTGTATGTGTATGATGTGTAGAAGTAAGTACTGTGCTTTTCTGAGGTACAGGTTGAACTTAAAACTTTAGGATCTACTACCATGAGACTGTTAAAGTTATTTTTCAATTTGAAACACATTTCCTTTAATTTAATTTCAGACGTCCTGTGGGCAGTCAAGAAGAGCTGCTTTTGTTCATCTGGGCTGAAGGAGCTTTGGAATTTATTGATGCGTCCGAGGCTCTACAGCCTTTTACTCTCTACGAGTATCGTGCCAGAGCTCAAAATTCTGTAGGGTCGGTGGACAGCCTGTGGGCTTCAACCCAAACTCTGGAGGCTGCCCCATGGGGCATGGGAGCCCCTTGGGCACAAGCAACAAGTGCATACTCAGTGCGGTTGAACTGGACCCAGCCTATCTCTCCCAATGGTGTTATATCTCTGTATCGAGTAGTCTATCAAGAAAAACGCAGCGATCCAACGTTTAGCATCCCAGCTGTTACAGCACTCACCGTAACGGTAAGAACAAACCCATTTTTAAGTTGTTTTTATTCTGCTTTGATCTCTGTGGTATTTTGATTGGAAAAGTGGTGTTTCCAATTGCCAGTAGTTCTGTTGGTTTAAATTTTGGTTTGGGCGCAATGCAGACTGAAATATTACACATAAATATCTAATTCCTGGTAGAGGCAAGTAGATTACTTGAAAGCATAGGTGAGTCACATCTGGAGGAATTAAGCTCATGCATTGAACTTTGTCAGCCTCGTTCTGAAAATATTGTCCTGAGCTTTCTCTCTGGCTGTCAAACTTGTTTCACAGGATCTGCACAAAGAACAACAAAATCAGTCTCCTTGTGTATATTCTAGTTTTGTAATTCGGTTGGAATCACAAAGTGAATAAATTCATTACTAATTACATAATCCATATATGCAACACATTTGCATGTTTCTCTCTTAATCAGTAATAAAAGTGGATCTATGTTTATTTTCATTACGTGTACTTATATTAGAATATTACTTTGCACTGCTAACATGTCTTTGCCTTCAAGGGACTTTCCAAACATGAATGTCTGTGTATATTACTTTTCTATTAAGTATGTGGAGGGATAGATGCAGGAAAGAGCAGGTTGTTTTGTGAACTGACTATCAATGTTATGTAAATCAGTGACAGAAATGATTATGGCTTGTGCAATTACCACTGCTCCTCCCAATTATATATTACATTCTAGTCTTTCTGTAGAAAGACATCTTATAGATGGTTGAAATGAACTGCTGTATATCAGGATATCTGCTCTGCTTGGCTGTCTGCTGAAAATAACTTTTAGAAACTGTTTAAGGAGGTTGCAATAAGATTGGGTTTCCTCAGCAGTGCCACCTCAATTTCATAAACCTAGAATTTTCCCTAAATTATATTCATATGCCATATTTGTACTGAATAACACCAGAAATCCCCTAAATTCTTAATTACCCCAATTACAAGGTATCTGTTTGACATTCAAGTAGCATCCTAAAGAGCTTTCTCTGTAATACCCAGTAGTAACCTTTACGTAACTCCTGTAATCAAGTCTCAACACGGCAAGGTGGGAGAAGTTATCAGCTCAGTAGTCTTACATACTCTTGATCATATGATTCCAAAGCAGTTTTATGTCTAGCTTCCTGGAAGCCTAAATGGATTAAGTTTGTAATACATCTTTTTCTGAAAAAGAAAGCAGGTCCTGAACTGAACGATAGGAATAAATACTTTTGGTTTCTGAAATAGTTGCATTCACATTGTACGGTATGTTAGGTTTTAAAAAGTAGATTGGGATTTAGAGTTATTGAACTTCAGTAGGATTTTGGTACTTAGCTCCCTTAACGTTTTTTAAAAAATAATCAAAATCATAGTTGTGATGGGACACCTAAGATTTTAAAACCAGTGAAATGACAGGGCTTCTCCTAATACTCTGCTTCAGCAGCGTGCAATGTGTTGCTGAGCATCAGAATTGACCTGGCCGATCATGCATTGCAAAGTCTTCTAAGCATGCCAACAACAACAGAAAATGTCCAAGATGGTTGTATTGTGGGTAATAAAACCTACCAAAATGGTCTTTTAAATAATGTTGCCACGGTGTGTTTCTTTAACAGCATCAGTTAAAAGCTTTTTAAATTAACAAGCTATTATTTACTGAATTAGTATTTTCCTGGCTCCAAAATCTTTTATTTTCCCCAAACACTATCCTGAATCAAAATTACATTCTGGCAGCATATGTATAGCTGTTCTACTGGCATTACAGGAAAGCTGACTTGCGTGTTTTTTCTACTGCCCTTTGTCATGAGCACTTATCAATTATTTTTGCTACCCTTTTTTATATTTAAATATTATACCACTCTTTTGAGAGAAATCTTTCTGCACAGCTCTTCCATCAGTTGCACTCACTTTGAGCTGTTGGAACTACATTAACTTGGTAGAGTTGTTGCTGATTTATATCAAGGAGATGAGATCTGAATCCTACCTCTTTTGAATATAGCAGAACGGCTAAAGCTTTGAGTCAAAGTTATTGACATAAAAAGCACAGAGTCCTATTATCAAAGACATCGTCAGGAGGTCAGGTCAATTATCCTAGCAGGCAAAAATCTGGACACCAACTTTCAAAGTTATAACCCCTTAAAAATAGAATTTTATCATGAAATTGCTGATATACCCTTAACTGCAGCTTTGTGAATGAGACACTTTAATTAAAACGTAATTTTATTGAAGGAACTAGCATTCCAATGATTAAACTTCTGGCCCTTTAAAATATAGCTTTCAGGGGTACTAGGCTAAATCATTTAATCTCCTAAAGCATCTCTATTGGAGCTCCCTCGTGGGATACACCATTAGTCATTCTCTCACACAAGCTTCCATGTTACAAGCAAGACTTAAAGTATTAAGCGAGCAATGAGTTTGGTCCTTTATTTAATCTGTTGGACTCCATTCTTATCCCATCAGATTATTCCAGAAAAAAAGCAGTGCTAGAATCACAGTAGCCCATCCTACCCGTGCGCTTGTCGGTTGCTCCCTGGTTGCCTGCCACAGGACGTAAAGCTTGACCAAAACCTAGAGTAGAAATACAGTTCTTGTGATGCTGCAAAATACAAATTAAGCTCTCACTAATATCCCTGCAGACTGCTCTAATTTGACAGCTTCATTTCCATCCATTTCCAGATCCAAATGAGAAGCATCTTCTGGGTTTTCAAACCATTTGACAGACTTAACCACTCTACTTTCCCAAAATGCAGCTATTCTCCCCACAGTTAAGGTGCATTAATCTGTATTTGAATTAATGTGTCAAAGCTATGGCTGTAAAGGTAAGATTATCACTGACCCCTTGAAATTTTACACTGCCTATGGAGATAAAAATATGAACTCAGTTCTGAGGGCAAAAGCTACTGCCAGTCAAATGAAAGGAGGATCTCCATGCACCATTAGAAACAAGTGAAACACATGAGAGTCATTTTGATGCTTTGCAGTTGAAAAGCAGTGTCACCCATTTCCCTAGCTTGTTTGGCCAGGAGTGTAGTGACAGATGTTAGGTGACAGCAAGTTAAACTGACATGCTGGTTTATTTGCAGAACAAAGTCAAGTCAAGACTGGTTACAGTAGTACAAATGTGTCCTGCAATGTCTTCCCAGTTCATCTTAACCCTTGAAAGCAAAAAAGATATTTAGTGTCTTACTGACAGCATTAACATGAGACAGATGTGTTTATAGAGGAATGGATTGACAGTAAGTTCTCGTTTACAGAAATCTGCATAAAGTGACTAGATTGTCAAAGCAAGCTTCTCACTCTTGTGAACTTAGGGCTTAATCTTGTGAACATAGGACCCAGAACTGATTTCATTACAAAGCCAGTACCTGCCACATGGCATCAAATCATCACAGCTCTTTAACTGTTGTATACCAAATGTTGCTGTAAGGTAAAACTGTGGCTAAGTTTGGACTTTTTCTTGGTAGGTGTTTTTTGGGTGGGTAATGCTGTTTCTCCCATGATAGTTATATCAAGTATTTGGTTGCTTATCATGAGCAGGAGAATTCAAAGCCAAAATGAGTAAAAAATATAAGAATATGTACCTGTGTGCTTGGAGAAGTAAAAACATACAGAGATGAGGGCTGTAAAGAAAAATTCTGCCTGATATGGGCAGTGACTCCTATTATTATTATGTAAAATAAGGCCCTGGTGTGTCAAATCCACCTCAGCAGATTGTAACTAAAAGTAAAATGTGCTTGTTGCAGGATGCAAGAGATAAATGTAAGCATTATAAGCCTTATTCCTGGAAAGTCCTACACCTGTGCCTACCTAGAAGCACAGGTCTACTCACAATGTGTTTTGCAGTATGGGGATCTCGGGCTAAATTTGTCCTACAAGGCTTTTTTTTTGCATAGCTATGTCAGCTTGGAGTGTGAAAAACTAACGCATCTCTTAGCTGATATCACTCACCAGCAAAGCTTCTGGTTTGGATGTAGCTATGCTAGCAGTTGAGAACACGTTGGCTTATCTTACATTATTTGGGGAGATGGTATATAACTACAGTGGCCAAGTTCCTCTTGGCAGATGCTTCGTCTGTGGTAGGGAAATCTGTAGACATATTGCAGAATAGAAATAATAATAGAGACTTTGGTAGGAGGATGAGGCTTTGGCTTGAATGATTATGTTCTTATAACCAGACAGTAATTTGCATATCAAATATATAACCAGAGTAAAAATAATAAATAAAGCTTACTTGCTGAAAAATTGTATATAAAATACATCAGAACTAATCTTTAAGTGGCCAGTACTACCATATACACACACCTCCCGTGCAGGATTTTACAGATACCTGGAATCTTGAATCCAGATTTAGTTCCTTTCTATTCATCATATTCAGAAATACTTAATAGATCCGTATGGGATCCCTCATTTGTGTTCCTTCATATAGACCAGTGAACATTTGGCAGCATTAGAGATGAGATACTACATACTTATTAACTTCCTCATACATAACATTATTCAGTAGTCCAATATGCAGGACTGTACATGACCACTTCCTTGTAGAAGAAAGAATGAAGATCGTAGCCACAAAAATAAGAAAAAAATATGCCAAAGAGAGGGACTGGCGAAACTTTTTTACACATGCCTTTTTCAGATGCCTGGGAAATGGACTGCACTCTAAGAAAACAAGATGAAAGTAAATGGAGGAATCCCTGCACACACCATAAATTGAGAAGATGTGCTACTTAGCAAAGAATGAAAGCTGTAAACGGCAGTGGAGGGCAAAAGTTAATTAGGCTACTGTGCTGCTGTTACTGAGTGGAAAGTATCCACAACCAGAAACAAGATGGCTGCTCAGCAGTGCCCTAATACAGCCAAAAGATCATATCCTTAGCTCTGCAAGGGCTTATGGGTTAGGGGGAAATCATACACAGATGACTAATTTTTTTATGGTTCACAGCCGATCAAAGTGAAATTCAGCAGCTGTTCAGGACAAGTGACCACTCTAACGGCTGTAATATAACCTGCTAAATAGAGAGGGAATTGCATGAGAGCAAGAGGTTAGCTGTGATTATCGGCAGGTGAGTGCTTTATTGAAGTTGAAAGACCATTAACATTGATGGAGTAATTATTTCAACTTGAAAGTAATTACCTTGATGGGTGATAACTTCACCAGTGTTCCCAGATTTGATTGGACCAAACAATTGTGAACTCTTGAAGCCTAGAAAAATATTACAACAATACTGCAATGTTTAAATTACGGAAACCACTGTTAGAGTATTTTAATTATGCCTAACAGTGAAAAGATTTTAACTTACAACAACTGGTGACCTCTCATGTATAGAGACATTTGCTTTTTAATTCCAATGAAATGACCCACACCTACTATGTGTGTGCTGTATGTGAGGGGTTTGCAAATGAATCATTTGATTTAAATGCAGTTTTTAAGATTCAAAGCCTTGTTAGCACAGTTTCAGTAAGGGCTTGTACTGGAATTGCTGTAATTGTTTTATTTGCCAGGAAAGCCCACTAATATAAAATGCTTCCCATGTTTTAATCTCTAGACCTGTTAAGCTTACACAGGATGAATGCAAGACAAGTGCTCCTTCACATTGAAGGCTTCTAAAAAAAACCGAAAACCTGTGTGAGGCAATCTGTGTCTCACAGACTCTGTTGTTTCCATGCTGCTGCAGAATATGCTGGATTTGGCACTACAACTCTGTTTAAATAAGCATTTGGATTGCCACTACAATACCCCTCCAGAAACTGATTAAGTGCTTCAGTAAGCCCCACCTATCAAGACAGACATGTAGAATTGCCTAATTAGAGCAGAAAGGATGAAATGGATTGTTGCACAACTTTGATGATTTTGAAGTACTGTGGTGTAGAACTGGATGAGAACGGTTAGAGAGAAAGAGAGAGGCTTCAGCTCTTCTGTTTGTACCAGCCTTGCTGTAACCAAGGCCACTTCAGTATCTCATGGATGCTTTAGGCAGCCACAGAAACGTAGCTTTAGACCCTGCTGGAAATCTGCCAAGAATGAAAGAATTCTTGTGAGTTAGGATGTGGGGTAGCAGGGAAAGGTTTATCTGGTGCCTGTGAGGTCTTAGTATGTTGTCAGTCTACTGGTGATTTGAATGGTGAAGGTTACAGGAAAGAAGTTTCTTTCATTGCATTTTTTTTTTAATATTTTCTCCATAATTCAGTGTGCAACATGAAGTTAACATACCTTTGCCCTTCAATAAATTTTTGGACCAGAAGTAGAAACATTGATAGGGTTATGTCTGACCATGCCTATTCGCACACTCTAGATTGACTAGACCAGAGCTCCTGGATCAATAGGTATTTTTTTTCTACCAAAAAATGAGTTACTTATTTGGAAATATCTGGTGTATTTAATCCTTGAGTTTCTCCTTGTGCAAGATCCGGTTTTCATCTATTCCATAGGTCTTTTTTCATGAGCGCAACACATGTAGAATTAGGTCTTTTGAGGGATATTTACAATGTCTGACTTCAGGCATCTAACTTAGGAGCATGAATGTTCTCCATAAACTATGAAACCTCCAGAACATCTAAGGCATGGACATTTACCATGCTTGGGCTGCAACTGTTCACGCAAGACTGCTTTCCTCTAGTGCACTTGTGTGCCCCTACTGGTGTGTGTCAGTCAAAAGAAGGTGGTTGACTTGAAGCTGATTAATCAGCTGGTCTTTCCTAACCCACACAAGGGGATTATGCAGGTTGACAGATTTAAAAGATGGTACTCTCTGTTGGAAAGATGGTGGTGGGCAGCAGTCTAGAAGTGTGTGCACCTGCAGTCATAAGAGAATAAGTGGCCACATGACAAAGCCTAAAGGCAGATACCTAAAATGAGATACTATAAATGGTCCATATGCTGTTTCTCTCTATATGTTTTTATATATGCTTTATATTTATGGTTTTCTGTAAGTCTTACATTTCAGTTGTGAGAATAAGATTAAGCTAATCAGGCACTGTAGAAAAACATCATTGACAGGATGTTTTCTAATATGTAAAAACTAAATAAACAAAATGTAAACCCCCACAAACCTTCACCTTATTAAGGTAAAGGTAGAATTTGATAGGAAGATATGAGGGGTACTCTTCCCTTCTTGCCTTGTTGTGTGTGACTGCACTAAATCTGCTTTAAAAACAAGGTTCTGGTAAGTTGCAGATGCTTTTTCATATATAAGTAGGAATGGTGAAGGAGGAGGCAGAAATTTGTTGGGTAATATGTACAGCTGTTTCTCAAATTAGATATCTGTTTAAAAATGCTTAATTGGATTTGACTAGATTTTAATTCACGTTTAACCAACGTTCTTAAGTGGAAGTACCAGGCAACACCAAGATAATGCTGTTTGTTGGTAAAGTCAAAGGGCAGCTTCCCAAAATCCCTAGGGTCACGCCCAAAAGCTACAGATACAGGAATTCTTCAGCTAATAATTTGAAAGTACACTTTCCACCCCCCAACCTATCCCCCTGCCCCACTCCCCTCCAGAGATAAAGTCGTTTATTCGAATTGGCTGAGAAGGATTATGTCATATGCTTATACTTATGGGGAATTTTACTAAACAGAGAATCCTACATCTTTTTAAAAAAGCAAGAGCAAACCATATGACTCATGGGAATTGGTAACATAACATAGAGCCTCGTATCACTGGGGACTCCATTTGAATCTAATCCAGGACTACAGCCACCAAAGTCATTTTCATCAAACAGCCGTGGGGTGTCCTACACAAGATAAGTTTAGTATTCTCAGCTGACCTCCTGTCCTTTCTCTTTACTGCTCCCTTTTGAATCCATTCCCATCACTCAGCTTCACAGCCTCATTCAAGCTCATCTCGCCTATGCTTGTTGCAGTTTCCCATTTTCTGCCTGCCAAGTGACCTCTCTCTCTTCTCCTTTCACACTTTACAAAAAGCACTGGAATGCATGTAGACTCTTGCCACACTTTTTTTAGGGGGCGAGACCCTAATTCCTGCACACTGCTAAAACATGAGTTTATCAACAAAAAGCTCTTTGGGAGTGGGAATGGGTGTCTGTCTGTTAATTTACAGTACTATATAAATATTATTTTTGAGACTATAATAGCAATTATGGTGAATAGGGGCCAGATGGCCTCTGTATCTAGAAAGCAGAATGGCACTGTATTTTTAATGGACTTAAATGTTACTTTTTGACAGGAAGCTAATATTAAATTCTTTGTTATAGGTGCGTGTCAGGTGAGTATGGTTCTGAGTTTTGGGTTTTGTTAAAGTAATTACTGATGTCATGCCTGGATACTTTTGCCCACTAAAGCCTTGTTCTGTGGTGGGGTCTTTGTTGTTGCTTTTTTTTTTTTTTTTTCTTTTTAAGGATGGTTATTGATCTCTTGCTGAGCTGAGATTTCAGTTTTATGCCAGATAGTTTGATTAATGGGTTGGTTTCTGTAAGTGGACTGAATGGGGATAGGAAGCACAAGCCGCTCATGCCGCCAACCCTAACTCCGTCAAGACGCATAGCTCATTATGAAACAGTTATCAAGTATACATGAAAAATTAATTGGGCTCAGTTTGATTCTGAAAAGGATCAGCTTTCTACTTGGCGGTCCCCCCAATCTTTCCAGATGTTGCACGCTAGCCCCTCGAGAAGCAGCGAAGGGAGATGTATTAATACATTGTATTGATTAGATCAAGACCCCTGACAGTTATTTGTAGAGATACCATCTGGCTGCTGTTCGAATTCCTTCACCAAAAACAGGACGTGACATGTTATTAATCTCAACTCTCTAAGTATAGACAGTTGCCTTTTCTGCTAAACCGCATTTTACCATTCCGTAGGAGATGGAGGCAGACCTGAAGGGTGCTGAAATTAAGGTTATTACACAAATTGAGCCATATGGTCCAAATATTTCAGCAAGAAAATTGCCAGGCAATAAAAATTGCTCCTGCCTTCCTAATGGTGTAAATTACAGTTTAACCATGGCTCTAATGATGTCCTTCTGCCGCGCTTAACTACTGTTACATGAAGGACATTGTTTTAAAAATATAAAAAACAAGTAAATGCCAGCAGCGTGTTTTACAATCTGTTAGTGTGTCATTAAGAACACTGTCAGAATTACATAAACATAATGGCAGGCAACCTAGCATACAAAAGAACGAGTATGGAAATAGAAAGTGTCTTGAAAACTCCTTTAGCTCTGTAATGTCAAGAGCCCTTTCCCTTCTGGAACTTTTCCAGTATGGAAAAATGTAGCTGCTTATTTATTCCAGTTACTCTGATGAAGATTTAAAAACAGGAAAAAAAACCCTGAATATTCCAATGCGTTTTGAACAGGTGACGATGGAGGGGTATAAATTTACTATCACATTATACTCTGACTGTATATAAAGTTAACTGGGTGTGAAAAAGGAGTCGAAAATGTGACTCTCTTTTCAAACTGAAGCATTGTTTTTATTCTTGTGGATCATAATGGAACTTTCTGGTGTTGTTCAGACTGTTTGGAGAATTGTAGAGCTTTAAAATGGTTTCAAAGCTCAAAAGCTCTGTGAATTTTACGAACAGAGCTAGCAATCCTAAATTTGTATTTATTAAAAATAACTGTAATTTATTTGTTATTAAAGAAAATATGAAAGTAGTTATCCAGTCAGCAGATGCATTAGTGAGATTCAGGTGATTCATCATACAATGTAGAAATCAAATTGTAAATAAATAAAGTGAATAATTAGCCAATGAGATTTCATTTCAAAAGCACTCATCCAACTATTAAGTTAGTACAGGGAAAAATCTGATGGCCATAGAAAGAGAACGAATCATGTACGTTTATTATATGTGCTACTTGGAATATTGAGTTTGACCACTTGAACTTTAAAATGTGCAGAATTCAGTAGTTCATATGCGCCAGACCTTTTGGTAAAATAGCCTATCACAGCCACATTACCAGCTTGGGATCTGGCTAACTGAGTGTGCATCAGTGCGCACATCAGGGAAGAGGTGTACTTGGAGTGGTCGGTACCAGTTTTATGGAAGTGGCTGCTTCCAAGGGGGAAACCGAGGGGACCTGTGCCCCACCTCCGCCACCCTTCCCTCCCTTGGACTGCATCGCTCTGGGTCTGCTGAGCAGATGGAGCTGCTGCTTCCCCTGCCTGTGCACCTTTGAAGACAGAAAATTCCACACCCTTGCAAGGGTGTCTAGTTTTGCTGGATCTTCATGCTGGTTGAAGCGTGTTTCGACCATGCTGAAAATACAACTGGGGGATGTCAAACAGATGAATGGAAGAAGGGAGATTGTGAGTTATCTGGCTGGGTTGGCAGGTTGGTGAATGAGCTGACAGGCAGCTCATGCATTTGTCTTCAAACCTAGCATAGTTTCTGAATCGTGTGAAGATCTCATTTGTGTGTGGAACAGGGAAAAGATGACAGGGGACTTTTGCTCTTGACAAATTTAAATTGAGCCCAAACCAGACGGGTAATCAGATTCAATAAAGTTCAAAACAGTCTTTATACCTGTCGTTTCTGCTTCTCAGTACCAGTCCTATCACAAATGAAGGCACCAAAATGTAACTAACTCATGGTTAGTTGGTTATTTGCCAAAGAAACCAAAGGCAGAAAGTAGTAAACTCTTGTGAGGATTGTAGTCTGAAAACTTCATATGTACAATGTGTGGGGGTAGTTTCATACGTGTAATCTGTTTTAGGATGAAACAAAGTCTAATTTATGAGTTTATCCTATCACAAAGTATGAGCATTTTCCTCAGCTCCTTGAACTTTTTATCTCACCGAAGTTACAAAATGCATGACAAATGGGATCTGGGAACATCTAAGTCTATTGTACTCCACCCATAAGGATGGAGTTTATTCTTTAACTGTAAAAACTGTATTGTATTTAAGTCTGTTTCTTTAGCATCCATGTGTCGCGGACCGAGTACACCGCCACACCATGAAATAAAATCTTTCCAGTCTTTAAAGAAAGAGAGAGATTGGTACAGATGTCCCTCCACTAGCACCTGACAGGCTGGAAGATTTGGAATGGATATGTTCATTTAACGGCTTTATGAGTGCCAAGAAAAACTATGAGTTTGGAAAGAATGTTTCTACCCATGAAGTGGAGGGCTTGCTGGAAGAACCCCTGCCACAGTTGCTACCAGATTCAGAGAATTTTCAGGTCTTTAGGGCATCAAACATCATCTATTGCACCTCTGGCAACTGCAGGCTTATTTACTCTATCAAAATTGTGGAAACTATTTCTTCCTCCCTTCCTTTCCCTTCACAAGCCTTCCTTTCTAACAGCAAATTTAGAGACTATGATGACTGATATAGGCAGCAGGATTTAATTCCCATCCTGAGGGTCTAGTGAAAATTAACTTCTGTCTTTTCCAGATTTTTTGTTAGGCACTTGTTTCTGTTTCCAGATATTCTGTGGGTCCTCTTGTCCTTACAATGGGCAGGACTCTACTTCAGTCAGGTTATGTCCTTTGAAGGTCTTCTGTTACTGGAGGCTGTGTATTTTGTATCTGAATTTTGCTCCAAATATTTTTCCAAGTCCATTTCCTGCAGATTTGAATACACCAATTCTTTTTTCCGATCCAGAGGAAAGTTTCTAACCTGACCCAAATCCTCCATGCAGTATGGGACTGCTACTGTAGTGGCTGCAAAAACACGCCAAGCTTACAATTGTCCCACAAAATCGGAATTGCAAATGCAGATTTAATATAGCAAAAGAGTGAGGGAAGTGGACTCCTTGCAGTGATAAATTTTCTTTATTTTTGCTATAAAGAAAACTCTGCACATAAAGAAAAGTCTGCACAAACAAAATGAATGAAACTTTGCAGATCTCTTATATTTCAACAGGCTTTAAAAAAGAATTAATGAAAAGTCTGGAAGACATCTTTTCCCAGATGAAGTATTATTCTTGTTATTATGGTATCATAAAATTATTTTTTATTGTTTTCTCTTCAGAGATTCAAGGCAGATGATAATTTAGATTTTCTCTATTGCTAGTCTATGCTAGAAATGCTAGACCTATGATGTACCAATAGATCATGAGATTTATGCTATAGTTGCAGCTATAGACAGTGACATATTTAAGTGCTGTGCTTAATGTTACTGGAAAGACCTGGCCTAAAAAGACTGAGTAGAGACCTTGAGAGCAAATGAGAAGAAAGCATCACCGTTTCCACCAGGTAACATGATAATTTGAGCTGTAGTTGCTGTGATATCAAATACAGTGCCCCCTTTGAAGACAAATAGAGCTGAGAACATGTGGTTTTTAAAATAGGACATTTCTGAGAAAAAAAATGCAACAGCTCTTTAGCATCTTTTTCATCTTTCTCATCTTGCATAGAAGCATCTCAATTGCCTTTTTAACAAACTCCTGTAATGATACTTGGTTTGAGGGTGTTAATGGAAATTTTAAACCACACTGACTTGAGTAACATCATCTCACACTGAAAATTATTGCCAACATGTTGACCTATGCATGGAAACCAGGAGTCAGGGATGTTTGGTTCAGTATTTTGGACTAACTAAACCAATCTTTGTTGTGGTTGAAAGCCATTTACACACACCATTTAGTTTTGTTCTTCTACTCATCAAGACCAGGTCTTTGAAATGACAAGCAGAAGCTTCCGTTGAAGTGTTCTGAAACAGCTGTAGTTTAACTTCAGAGGGTATCAGTAGTTTTCTGTTTCACCTTAAGAAAAAAGAAAGAGCTCATCTATATGATCGGTTGCTGTATGCTGATTGAAAATGTTGTCACTGGCTTCTTAGCTCTTTGAGTCTTAAGTGAATTTAAGCAAAAGTCACAGCTCGGAATTCTATTTAGATGGCCAATGTAGGCTAGTCTGATCTGTCTTGAGAGAGAGTGAGGCTTCTCTGATGGGCTATTCAAAACAGAAGTTAAACATGAACATCTGACTTTCCCTTTAGAGGAACCTGCCTTCCTCTGCACAGTGTATGGAGAGTAACTGAGGAGACAGTAGCTACACAAGTTTTGCGTCAGAATGCAGGAGCTATGACTATTTCCCATAGTGCCTACCTTCATCTTCGAGCACTTGAATATATTTACAAGTCTGGCCTAAAATGACTAAATTGTGGTAATCTCTTTTTGGATTGCTCATTTATAACATGCATACATGCAGCTAATCAATAGGCGAGACAGTGAAACTAGTGGATTTACAAGTTAATATGCTGGAGTCAATAATGTGCTGTGAAGATGTTTTGAATTCTGAAATCAGCACAATTTGGTTTGTACTAAGTTTAAATATATACCCGTTGGCTTGGTGGTCTATTTTAATTCCCAAATAACTTAAATATTCAAGGAAAATGCGGAATCCAAACTGAAATTGTTGAGCTTCAGTTTTCAAGTAGTATTTCAGTGTTTATATCTTTCATCTCTTCCCTAACTACTGCATCTTGCTAGTGCAAGTCACAAGCAGCTCAGACTTTCTTCTTTTTTGGCGGGACCTTTGCACTGAGAAGCCCAAGCCACAGTAGAAAGGACTAATGAATGTGTAACCACATGAAAATACATGATTAAAGATTCTGTTTTATTTATGCATTAACGTTTAAAAGTGAAGCTAGCAAGCTGCTTTTCCTGTTCACGCTGCAGCAGATTCAGCTATCTACTTTTCTGTGTATGTGTATGAATTTAGTGTTGATCTGACAGGATAGAAAATGGGAAAGGGCAGTGTGCAGACACAGCTTCATCTGCTGTTTAAAGGTGAGTTTCTTCCCAATGGCGTGTCTGAAGAGGCTTAAGCTAGAGCTAATTGTAGCCATACGATCCTAGGAGAATCTGGAAGTTTATACATCTGCTGGGTTCACTTGGTTTCAAGACATTAAACCTGCAAGCAACCTCTCTTCCAGTTGCTCTGCCAAACTCTATAACCACTCTTTCTTCTTGCCTACTTTTTAAAACTTTTCTGGGTGTGGAGTTGATTCCAAGCCTTCATATAGAAAGTCATAGCTGCTAAGTGACAGAACAATATATAACTTAATATTAATTGGACCTGTGTGCTTGTGGCCTTCTGCTAAGAGTGACCCCTCTGTACAAAAAGGTGAGGAGCAAATCTCTTTTTCCTGGCATGGATTGGCATAATCCATAACTGGACTGCACCTTTCCCAAACTGCTACCTCCACACTTTCATTTGCTTTCAGCCTGTCTCTATTTGGAGAGCAGGTATGTTCGTGTAGGAAGTGTAAAGCATTAAGGGAAGAAATTAGACACCTGTTGAAGGAAAGACTTTCAAGAGATAGAGGTTTGTATACTTTTTGGCCCATTGTTTTATAAAATACCCAGTTTCTTTTAAAGGTGACATTTAAAGTTCATCCACATGGTCAGACTAAACTTTGGCCTTTATAATGTTGCTCCAAGTAAATTGTTTATGCTTACCTTTTAATATCTCTCAGAAGTGATTACATACATCGCAGGCAAAGTTTGAATGAAAAGATAGGACTGTTCAGTACAGGGTAGAGAAAAAAAAAAAGAATAAAACAGTAGGAAGTAAAAACCTTTTAGTCTCCTTTAAAATGCTGCTTTTATTTTCCATTGTGTTGGCAGAAAGCAGGGATTTAAAGCTGTGAATTGCCTTGAGGCTGTGTTATCTTCCTCTACTTAGCAGCAGTTAGAACTGCTCTTTTTCACATGTGTTGGGTGAGAGAGACAAGGACTCAGAATGACTGAGAAAAGGGAATAAAATAAGTTTGCATTTAACAATAATATGGCACATCTATTGTACATTTATTGTACCTGTGTAAAATAGGATCTAAAACAATAATGATAGTTTCCTGAAGCTGCACACAGTAACACAGGGGGATATCCTGAGACTTAATTAATTAATGTTGGTAACATGATGTGAGATCCTATGATGAAAAGTCTTATATAACTGCAAAGTCCTAATTTTATGGAGCACAACTGACATTCAGTGGCATTTTCAAGGGAACTGATGTGGGAGTTCACCTGCAATCTCTGTTAAGATTCAGATTGTCCTTGTACAAGTCTCTTTAAAGATTTTCTTCAAAGTTTCTTTTTTCCTTTGCATTTCTTTTTCCATATTATGACTGTTGAGCTGTGCAATGGCAAAAACTGAAAAAAATTGCTTTTATGGGGGAAAAATAAGGAGTTTCCACTCTCGATATTCCATTGACCAAAAATACAGCCAAACTGTCTTTTTCAAATTTTACAGAAAATAGAAACCTTCCGATATTGTCCCCAGGTCATTTTAAGATCAGATGGGAGAAGTTTTATGGTGTTCAGAGCCAGTTTTCTTCACAATATCATATATGATGTAATTTGAAAGGAGATGAAGAAGATGGCTTATGGTACAAATATATGTGATCACAAATGTCATAGAGGAGCAATGTGCGTGCCTGAAAAACAAAACTTCAAATGAAACCAAAAACTTATCACATTCAATAATGACAAGGGCATGTTCCTTCTACAGCAAAGCAAAATTGATTGGTACAAAATACCTTGAGTTAAGAAGTTCAGGTACATAAATTATCCATTTTTATGGTTAAAAAAACCCATCCAGTTTCATTGCATGGATTCAAAATTACAGAAGTCCTTCTGCAAAACACCTGTCACTCTGGACGTTTCTAGAAAAAAAAAAAAATATTTGAGACTAAGAAGACACCGACTGCACTGATGTGGCAGTCCAGATTTTGTTTGTTCTGACAAAAGCATCTGACTTAGTTCTGGCCATCAGCCAATGTATCAAATGGAAAATACAGTTTATGGCATTAGGAAAAATATAACATTAACCCCCTAATGCTCCATATTATGGGATGTACCCCCCACCATTTGCAGGTTTGAGCCCTTAGGCTCTAGCTGCTGTTTTACAGCAGCACTGCTTTTTCTTTCTTCTGCCATGCCTGCAGACAACATAGAACAAATCCGTGAGAGAAACACCGCTCCTAAATGTTAATGAATAGTGGATGGAAAGCTGCTGCTTAGCAGGTGCACTATGTGTGGTACTTATTTGAAACATATTCCTTCAGTTCAGCTGTATGTGTGCACTAGTTGTAAGGTAGAGATCTCAACCTCAGCCAGAGTTTGCCTGCTTGCCTTTCCTAACTTTTTACCTTCCCTGAAGACGTGTTTCTATCCCAGATTATAAAACCCCTGAAGGATCACTCCCTTTGTGACCAAGGCAGACTTAACAAATTGCAAGTTCTACAATGACTTGATGAGTTTATGCAGATTCCAAATAACGCAGCATGTGAATTTGGAATATCACAAAAACCTGCCAGCTCAATCCTATAGAGTTTGACATTTCTTTAATATGATGCTGGATTTCATATACCATGAAGTCTTTGCTGAGGTAGCTCCTCTCTCCTCTCTCACTACCTTTACCTCTCTGCATAGAGCTCTCTCTCTTCTTCATATCTAAAATGTTTATTGAAAGCAAAAGTATCATTCAGGTTAAGTAAGCATAGCAGATTTTAACCGACCAAAAACAAAGTTTGGGGAAAACAGAAAACTGTCCTGTCGCATATCTAGTTCATAGAAACAGCTGCTTCTTTCCTTCTCCATCACTTTCTCATGATGAGGAATAATAGACATGGTTTAAAGTGCAAAAAAAGTAGAGTGAAAAAAAAGACGGTGCAAAATTATGGTTTATTATACAGTAGGTCTTGTGAGTGTTGTTAGAGATAAAATATTCATGTTAGGAAAACATGTTGACATCGTACTCTAGATGGTGTCTATAGTGGAATGTCATGTCATTGATATTTTGGTTTATTTGATTTATTTAGTCATGCAGAAAAATATCTTTTTGGATTTCAGTATTTCTTAGTACAAATTAGACAAATACAGATGCAAATACATTTTTGAGAAGGTGGCACTCAGAGATGTTTGATGAATTTTAAATAAATAATGAGATGAGAAGAGAAGAAGATTTTACTGAAGTAGCATGGAGAAGGCTACCAAAATGCTGACTTTGCCCAAAGAGGTTTTTTAAAGATTTTTACCAGGAAACTTGTGACATTTTTGGTGGTTTAAAAGTGTACTGCTGCCTAAAGGCCAGCACACTGACTGAATGCAGCTTGCTACATGTGCTTGGTTTCATTCTAATGTGCAATGCATCCCAGTTTTCTTTGTGGTGCTTTGCTTTCAAGTCAAAGCTGGGGATTCAGATGCCTGGTGAGACTGCAGCAGGTCCCCAGGTGGGCTGGGAAAGAAAACTGTCTACAGTGAAAATAGGCACCAACTCCACTAGCTACATCCAATTCACGGTTCCTTACGTGTTCTGCCAAAACAGAGGAAAATGAATTGCAATGAGTGAAACAGGAGGTGCAAATCTGGGGGGGGGGGGGGGGGGTGTAAAAAAATGCTTCTAGCATGGTACCACTGGGAAAGGACACGAACATGGAGTCACAGAGAGTAAATGACTAGTGTTCTCTGATGTTGATGGCAAAACTACCATTTGTTTTTTAAAAAAATTGCAAGAACATTCTTAAAGTTGAAAAAAAAAAAAGCATTAAGTTTGCCAGGAATTTCAGGGAAAGAATATTTTATGATCATATAATTAAAGGTTATATCATAACAAAGAAGCCATTTTACATGCTTTAATTTGTAACTTGAATCTATTTATTTTTTAAAATAAACTTTCCTAAATTTACTTATATAAAAATCAAGCTGAAATATAATGAATTCCTGAATATCATTTCCTAGCCACTGTAGAAGAAAAGGCTGCATCAATCCACCTAAGGACTGGTAAAGGAAGAGTGCCTTTTCATCTCGATCAAAGACAATTTGGCAGAATATTCCCTGGGCAAAAATGTTTCAAAATTATTTTAGGTTTAATAAGGAAATGTCTGGTTTTACAAATGTAAAAAAACTTTATTTAATTTTTTTATTTACTTTTCTTTCATAATACTTGGGGTTTTATATACCATAGAAATTATCACCAATGTTATCACATATGTTACTGCTATTGAAGGCCTGTTGGGCAATATCAAATAATATAATAATGATTTAAAATGAAAAATATGTGTTGAAAGGCAATTTTAAAATTCTAAAACACAAAGTTCTTAAAATGTAAAATTTTAAGAGTGAAATTTGCCCCAAAAAATTAATGAAAAAATCTAAAACTAGTTTTTAGACAAATTGGGAGGAAAATAAATAGTGCAGCATCAATTTCGGGTAAAAATGGAAATTCTGGTCACTTGTAGGCAAGATAACTTCTGGAAAAATTAATAACACTTTGGATTCTGTTTTCCTAACCTTTGAGATTTGTCAGTACTACCATAGGAATAATTTATATTCCAGCCCACACTGCTACAGGAAGAGACTCATAGATTAGTTGTGTATCTGTAAGTTATATCCTTGTAAATTTGAGTATAAGGCTTTAGGAACAGAGTAGATTTTTTTAAATGGAAACAACTCGGAGTTCATCATATGAGCCTGAGAGGGGAGGGAAGGCAACCCAAAGGACAAGGGATTGCATATGAACATGAACTTGGTGCAATTTTTAGAGTAAAGGCAAGGGCTAAGAAGTTGTCTTGGAAATAAGAGTGAGCATCAGCATCAAGGTGGATGTGCTCACAGTGCTTTGCAGAAAATGGCAAAGAAACTGGATTAGATAGAGAACTGGATAAAATGTTAATTACAAAGGTGAGGATAACCTGAGTATCTTACCTGAGTAAAACCCCAGGCATTCCCCGTCACTTATGCCTTTTATGGAGGAATCTGTTTGAGTTCCTTGGTGGAGAATTTGAAAATTGGCATTGGAGAATAGTTGGATTAACATTCTAACTGCCAGGAGACCATAGCTTTCTCTTCCCTTGTCCAGGGAGATTTCAGCATCTCTTTCTCTGTAGACAAGGGAATGTTGTACTGAATCACCTTCCCAAAATTTATGTTTGTGGTTTTGGATCCCTGTGCCGCTACCTCCATGAGCAGTGTGGTAGTGTCTGGTGCCACTGAGTTTAGTTAGAGACTCACAGAAAGAATGAGCTGGCTTTTTAATCAGATATCGAAAATACCTGCTAAATAGGGAGTACTGCATGACGAGAGAGAAGAAAACAGAGCCTAACCTTAACATGCCTGGTGATGACCTGACGAGTTTTGATGATTACCCCCGAAGAAGGGACAGATACTCAAGCTGACTGTTGGGCAGCTGTTCAGTGGTTCAGAGGTCTTCTGATGTATGTGTCACGTTTTGAACTCATGCCCTGAGATGTGGGCAACTGGGTAGGCTGGCCTGCCTTGAATAAAAAGGAAAAGCCCAGTGTGACACCACTGGAAAGTGCTGCTTCATCAGATCGATAGATTCAAAGATGACTAAGTTGTGTAGTTGTATGCAGTTTAAACATTTGTGCAGGGAGTTCCCCTGTGCAGAGTATTATTGACAGCTACAGATCAATGCTAATTTTTGATCATTTTCAACCTACAAAGACCTCTTGACCCTGTTGCCACCTTAAGGGCACTTCGAGTAGTCAAAAGCAATCATAGTAGGCAGTGGAAAATCATCAGACCCTTGAAGGCTGCGTAGCCTTGCCGGTGCCCGGGAGGAGGACCAAGAGGTAGGGAGGAAGGCAGGCACCTTGCATTATGGATGCCGCTGCCTTTGAACAGCATGAAAGACTATGCTAATTTGTTTCCAGACTTTAAGTGACTTCTGTGCTCATGAATTAAAAAATAAACAAACAAAAAAGGCAATCTGAAGCAAATCTTGATGGATACATTATTCATGATTCATGTTCTCTCATTTTATGTTTTGAAAAATGTGTTAAAACAAGGTTTTATTTTAAATAACTTTTATCCTCATTTACAGTTAGAAGAGTGGAATTAGCCGAGGAGGGTGTTTGTTGCTGCTCACCGCCTGTGCTGCCCCGGGCAGTGGTGGTCCTGCCCCTGCTGCCCAAGGGAAGGGGACGGGGCTGCCAAAAGCAAGGGCCGTGTCAAAGGTTGGGCTCTGGGCTGCAGGGTGGGGATCAGGTCAGGGTGGCTCCTCACAGCTTGCCTCTGCTGTCTGTTTCTATTCTGTGTTTACACTGAAAGGACAGGCCTTATAGGAGGAATTTGAGAGTGCACACACTTAAATGTTTGCTGGATTATTTTTAATGACTGAGTGAGAATGCTTGGCAGTAGGAAATGGAGAAAGGAGAGCTTGGTCTTGTAGTCCATCCGATTTCATGGTCAGTCAGTCTACGAACATCTTAACATGCACATTAAAATTTTATTTTGTTGGTTTGCTTTTAATGGTGAATGAAATCTGGCCTGTTAGCACTGTGTAAACATGGGATATATGAGTTCATGGCTTTGCAGACAAAGACTGGGAGAATATTCCAGGCAATGATTTTCATCCTGTGCCTGTTTAAGGCTGTGTCGTCGTCCGCTGAAGCCAAAGGTTACAATGCTACCCTTTGCAAGGTGTATTTTGCTATTTATATTTGACCATTCCAACAGGACAGTATTTCTAGGCTGAAAATGTCATGGGAGGACATTAAGTAATTATTCAAATGAATCACTGAGACTTTTCAGCATCAGCCTTTGAGCTGAGCAAATTCACAAATGGCAATGGCAGCAGTGCAAGGAGAGAAAATGTGACTCCGTATTCTGGGAGTACGTCCCTTGAGCTTACTTCAAAACCAAACAAAACAAAAATACATGTAAACCATTTGCTCTTCAAGAACTATCTGTAGGAGCCAGGGATAAAAGTCATCCCTGGAAGGAATGGTTTAGCAGTCTCCAGAGAACATGATGAACTGCAGGCAAGGAAATCCCTCCATCCTTGTTTCATTTCAAAGTGTGGTGAGGATTGTAAATAATTAAATCTTGGGGTTTAGTGGGAAAACGGTAAAGGGTGATGAAAAATACACCAGTTTTCTGTTTAAAAAAATAAATCTAGTGTTCTGTAGCTTTGTTGTCGCAAAAGCCCACACTGATGATGCAGCTGATGAGAAAGCAGAGCCATTGCTTTTTGTATGGTGTTTGTAATAATGTGTTTGTACCTTCCAAGAGCCTCTGTGTAGCGATTCAGAGCCAGTAATTTAATGTTGTGTGCTTCCTTCCTCCCATCCCCACCCCCGAACCATGGAATGTAAATTTTAGGCTTTTAAAAGTTCTGTTTTGAAAATCTAATAGATAACTGTCCTCATAAAAACTATTAATACAGACTACATCCAATTGTAAAGCTAATTTTAATCATGTTTTGTGCCAACATAATTTCTGATGCCAGATTTTTATGCTAAGCATGAACTTCCATTTGAGCTCTGTTCTTTAACCTGCAGTTCATAATTTTGCATTTGGCTGCATAGGTTTTTGGCTATGGCAGTTTGAACGCTTCCACTTTCAAGGATCTAAGCCATAAATGTTTATTAAAAGAATCTATAATGAAATCAGTTTTGTTATTTTTTTAATGGCTGCCTTGAGTATGTTGGATGACTGAACGCACGTTGTTAATCATTAAGTACTCATGTTACAAAAAGTGTTTGATAGTATTGCCATCTAGGGGCTGAACTAAATTCTCCATGCTGAAATAAACTGTAATTGAACAGGTGCTGCTATTGACAATATACATATGTTTTTGCTTTATAGCCCACATGCTTTCCATGTTTCTTATGACAAAAGATATCTTTAAATGTCCCACAGCAGCCAGAGCTTTTTTATATATAATCTGTTCGAGGTGATTGCTATTTGCATTTGAGCTTATGCTTTTTTGGCAGTGATGACCGGGAATTCCTAACAAAGAATTATACTTTTTTGCATTATTAATCTTGCTAGTGTTTGCCCTGTTTAACAGAAAAAGGAATCATTTATCAGAAAAGTATGTTTATAATCTGTACTTGTGGCATCTTCAGATTTAATATTCATAATGGTCATTCAAATGCTGTGCTATATTTATCTAAAAGACTAACTCATTGTTGTGAGGAAATAACTATTTAAATATTTATGATCTAACTTTTAATATTTAAAAAAAGAAATTAATATTTCTTTAAAATTTGTTTCTGAGTCTGATAGCTTAACAAATGTTTAAATATTAAACAATTGGAAGTGTTAGCATTTAACAACTTAATATGACTCACTGAAACAGGGAAATTGACTTCAGCTGTTTCTGCCACACGAAGGAAACCGGATTCCTGCACCCCCCTTCTTGAGATCTATAAAATTAATGCAAAAGCACAACTAGAAATGAGATTAAATGTATCGGTGGAAGAACTCCTTTCCTCCTTGCTCCCCTGATGAGACTAATCTGAGCAGTCTCCTACTGAAAAATGTTCTTTGTTAGCCACCTTGTCTTTCGTGGCTATTCAGAATAATCCTACAGCTGTATCGCCTTCCTGCCT
>JAHREE010000287.1:10378662-10402849 GCA_033628505.1 Tringa tobata | reverse complement strand
TCCTTCCTTCCTTCCCTCCTTCCTTCCTTCCTTCCCTCCTTCCTTCCCTCCTTCCTTCCTTCCTTCCCTCCTTCCTTCCTTCCTTCCTTCCATCTTTTCCTCCCTCCTTTTCTCCCTTCCTTCCTTTCTTTTCCCCAGACCTACAATATTTTCAGCGATGACAACCTGGAGTACAGTGGTTTATCTCGCCAGTTCCTCTTCAGGCGCCTTGAGCCGTACACTCTCTATACCCTCGTCCTGGAGGCTTGCAATGCTGCAGGCTGCACTCGTTCTTCACCCCAGCCGGTCCGAACAGATGAAGCACCCCCAGTGTCTCAGATGGCACCTGTAATCCAGGCAGTGAACGCTACCAATGTTGAACTGAGCTGGTTGCAGCCAATTAATCCAAATGGAAAAATAATTCGCTATGAAGTTATTCACAGATGCACACAAGAAAATGCTGCAGGGTACAGAGCAACAATAGAAGACGAGAAAATTGTTTTCACAGAATATAACACTGGAAGTAATACGTTCTTGTATAATGATAAAGGTTTACAGCCATGGACTAGGTATGAATATAAAATACGCACCTGGAATGCAGCAGGCTATGCTGACAGCTCCTGGACAGTGGCAAAGACTAGTCAAACTGCCCCAAAAGGTCTCGCTGCCCCCAGATTATCCTCGGTGTCAGTTAACCCCCGTAAAGTGCTTATCTCATGGTCCTCCCCGGCACAGCCCAACGGTATTCTTCAGTCATACAGGCTGCTAAAGAATGATGTCCTCTATCCTTTCAGCTTTGACGCTGCTACTTTCAACTACACGGATGAAGACTTACTGCCCTATTCAATGTACAACTATGCAATAGTTGCCTGTACGATGGGAGGCTGCTCTACCAGTGAACCAGCTGCAATACGGACGCCAGAAGCAGCTCCTGCCTTAGTGGATCCACCATCTCTGCAAGCTGTCAGTGCCACTCAAATTAATGCATCCTGGACACCTCCCCAGATACAAAATGGAGATATCACCAAGTACATATTGAAATTAAACAATGAAGAGTATCATCCTGGCAAAAGGTTGCAAATGTTGGTTTCTAATCTTCAGCCTTATACTCAGTATGATTTTGCTTTGGTTGCCTGCACTGCAGGAGGCTGCACAGCTAGCATGTCCCAGTCAGTGATGACCATGGAGGCTCCACCATTAAATATGGAAGCTCCCAGGCTGCTTGTCATGGGCTCAGAGTCAATTGAAATCACGTGGAAACTTCCAGCTAACCCCAATGGTAAAATCATGAGCTATGAGCTAAGGAGGGATGGTGTACTTGTTTACTCAGGTCTGGAAACGCGGTTTCTTGATTTCACCCTAATGCCAGGCATGGAGTACAGCTACACTGTCACTGCAAATAACAGTCAAGGGAGCGTGACCAGCCCATCAGCTCAGATAAAGACCAACCCCTCTGCTCCATCTGGGATGTTGCCTCCTAGGTTGCAGGCATGGTCCTCAAAGGAGATTTTGGTGGCCTGGGATCCTCCTATCAAAGTAAATGGTGACATTAGAAATTACACAATCTCAATCCACAAGCCTGCTGAAACGGGAAGGAAAACTGTGGACTTTGATGCATCTCACGTTTCCTTTCTGAGACGGTCATACATAATGGCAGAGCTACAACCCTACACTAGGTAAGTCTGGAAGACCTTGTTTGTTGAATAAATGCCATAAGGTGGTTCAGTAGGCTGGCAGACAGTTCAACCATCTTGTTTACACAGATAGTCAGACCTATGGAGTCTTTTTTCTTAAAAAGCACATGATAAAATCAGGATTTTTTTTTAATTTATACTAATGCCATCATCTTGATGAAGTGCATAGGGTTGACTTAGGTAGTAATTACTACAAGGGGTAATTCAGTGTTCTGCTATAGACTCCAAAACCTGCAATCTTGTACTTGTGTATCTTTCACAAGACATCTGCATTCAAGAATAAATAGGGCTTTAGTTGACAAAGTTTGGGGTGGAGAGAGAAAAGATCTGTTAGACAGCCCATTCATGGTGTGGCTGAGCTAAGATTAATGGAGTCACATCAGGAACCTGCTCTCACCCTTGAGTTGAAAACAAGCGACTTGTGTTTAAGTGAAAGCTAAAATTTAAGAGAGGGTACTGGACTCTGCTACAGAAGGAGAACACTTGATGCTGAAATAATATCTTCCCCACTAATTTTTGATTATTTACCTGACCTCTCCTTATATATTCATGTATGCATAATTTGTGTGTGTTATATGGTTGATAAGTCTGTCTACTATTTACATATAACTAATCTAAATCCAAAGAGAGAAGAGTAATAGAGTGCAGCTCTGTAGGTCTCAAATTATATCCAAATGATCTCCTACAATGAATCATCATTTTGATTCATATCATCAAAATCAAAGACCAAGATAAATTAAGAAATCCCCTAGACCTCATGCAGTCTGTATTTGTATTTGCACTGTTTTAGTCACTTCATTCCTGAATTGTGTTTCCAAAGGTATGAAGTACAGCTCCAAGCTTGCACAGAACTGGGTTGTGCCTCCAGTGAGTGGGCATCAGTACAGACACTGGAGGCTCCCCCAGCAGTGCAGCCTGCCCCTCTCATAGAGATACGGACAACAGCCGGGGACTTCCAGCCAACTTCTTCTGTCCTGTGGACTGGCCCACAGCAGCCAAATGGGAAGATTTTGTACTATGAACTTTACAGAAGGCGAACGACTCAAGCCCACATAAGCCTAGATCTCACACTTGTTTACAACGGTTCTTCAACCTCCTTCAAAGATGATAAGTTGCTGCCTTACACAGAATATGAATACCAGGTGGGAATCAAAGCCATTTAACAGCTCTGATTATGATTTCAGTACACTTTGAAAACCTCACTTTGCACTTATAGTGAATATACACATCTTGTTTCTAATGTTAATAGTATTGTGATACCTGAATGATTATTGTTAATGTATTTTAAATAGTTGAGAAACTGAAAATAATTTTTCAGAAGCAATATATTCATTCAGCATTCATTTTTCTTTAGTTTAATCATAAGTGCCTGTGTTTCTTGTATGTTAAATGTTTGTGTACCCTCCAGAGCTTTTGTAAGGCTCTAATGTTATAAGTAGTGTGAAATTCCAATGCTTACAAGGCAGCCTTATTTCATTAGTGTTTCTTTCTTTTTCTATCCTCCCAAACCCATTATGAATTAATTTTTACTTTATGATCTTATAGTAGTTTACATCAAGAAGGGCTGGCATTGTTTTCTCTTTAAAATAGATGTTAGGAGCACAAGCAGTTTTCAAGGGTTGTTAAAAAGTGAATTTGCTGTTGATGGTTGGTGTTACTTCTCATGCATATAGGTATTTTTACTATTGTTTTTCTTATGAGGCTAAGATAAAGCAAGGAGACCATTTCTGCCATTCTTTCACCTGTAATTGTTTTCTATGTCAACGTTACAAGTTATAGCATCTTTTTTTTGGTCATACATTACTAGTGATAATGTAGGGCTTTACTTGATTTCAGCATATGAACTTAGAAATTTGCTATTTATAACCATCTGAAGTCTTTCCCAAGTTTTCATATGAGTTAGTGGAGGTTAGACCATCACTTAAAAAACAGCCTTGAATTTTTTCTTTCTAAAAGTAAGTTGATATAGTATTGTAGCAGGGTGAGGTTGATTTTTGAATATGATGTTGTCTATGAATAGACAGGCTTATTTGCCACTGAACAGAAGACCAGTAAGCCTCACTACTGATTCTGTATGTAATTCAGGTTGGGAGGGCTCTCAGGAAGCCATGCAGTCTAACTTCCTGCTCAAAGCAGGGTCAAATAAGAGGTCAGATAAGGTTGCACAGGGTTTTATTCAGTTGCATCTTGAAAACCTCAAGGGAGGGAGATTGCATAATCTCTTGAGGCAGTCTGCTCCACTGCTTGACTGTCCTTATTGTGAAATCTTTTTTTGTTATGTTCAGTCTGAACCTCTTTTGCTTGAATTTTTACCTGTTTGCTCTTGCCCCTTCCCCCACCCCCCACATACTGCTGTGAGAAACCTGGACCCTCCATCTTGTTAGCCTGTGGGTGGGTGCTGGGGGACCGCAATCAAGTCCTTCCAAAGCCGTCTCTTCCCCAGGCTGAACAAACCCCAGTCCCACAGCTTCTCCTCATAGGCCCTGTTCTCCAACCCGCTGATTACCTTGGTGGCCCTCCACTGAACTTGCTCCAATTCATCAATATCTTTCTTGTATTCAGGGGCCAAAATGGAACAAAAGCTAAGTAAAGGCATGTAATCACTTCCTTTAATTCTCTGGCTATGCTCCTGTTAAACAGCTCAAGATGCTGTTGGCCATCTTTGCTGCCAGATTACACTGCTGGCTCATGTTCAGCATTCTATCTACTAAGACCTCTAGGTCCTTTTCAGCAGAGGTGCTCGCTAGCTGGTCAGTCCCTACCCTGTAATGATTCAAGGACTTATTCCTTCCCAGGAGCAAGACTTCACATGTCTTGTTGAAATTCATAAAGCTCCTGATGACCCATTTCTCTAGGCCCTTCTGAATGGCAGACCTGCCCTTCAAAATACCAACTTGTCCCCTCCAGTTTGGTGTCATCTGCAAATTTGACAAGAGCACACTGTACAGTTCAGGTTCTTTGGTAGCTCCACTGCTACTGTTGCGTTCTTTTTGGTAGCCAGAAACCATGAAGAAATAAATCTAAAAAGTTGCTTTATCACAGCAGTGTATCCAGCTGTTATACGTCCATGTGTTGTACACTCACCAAGTCATGTAGGTTGGAAGAGACATCCAGAAGGCATCTAGCCTAACTCCCAGTTTGAAGCAGGTCTGGATAAAATAAGCTGTTCAGTGCTGTGTCCAGTTGAACTTTTGAATCAAGTTCTCCACCCTTGCATCTCCAAGGATGGAGATTGTACATCCTGTGTGAGCACCCTGTTCCAATTTCTGGCTACATATCTCTTTTCTTTACATCTAATTCCCTTGTTTCAGCTTGAGTTCCTTGCTCCATCACTGCCAGAGTCTCAGGGCCTGGAGGGAGGAGTGCAGTGGCTTTCTTCATACATCTGTTCCAGCAGCTCTAATTTGAGTAAGAAAAGAATTCTGAAGGGACAATTATAAAACTATTGAAAAGAGAGCTTAGGATGCTAGAAAAGTGTAGTCACTGCAATCTTCACAAAGCCTTTCTTCTCTGCTTGACAATCACAAACCTCTTTTTTACGTTTAGATGTTTCTGGATTGGCAGCATGTCTGTAAGGTAACAGCCAGTGTGAAAAGTGTCTGTTGGCTTTGTGCTAAAGGAAATGACAAGCATCTGTGAGCTGACTGCTTATTGCTGATTGCAGGTCCATGTTACTTGATTTCCTTTGGTTACTTAATGATGTCTTCTTGAACCTAGTAGTACAAGAGATGCTACAATAATACTTTCCAAAGCAAAAATTATAATTAGAGCCTGAAAATTTATTGCACTTTAAATATAGAAGGGTATATTTTCCAGTTGTCACTTCTCTTGTAACAAGAGCTGTTAAACCTTTCCTGGAAACAGTGTGTTTAGGCTGAACTTTTTGTGGTTTAAGTCCTACTATGTATGAATATTAAGGTTTTGATTCTTTCTCCCAGATTTCCTTTAGTGCCTGTGTAGGGCCCAACTATTGGCCACAACAGTGTGAAGTCTGCTCTCCATTTACTGTAGTTTCCTTATAGTAGAACTCTTGTTAGAACAGCTCTCCTTGCTACTTTGGACAGGATCTGTGAAGAATGTGAATTCAATTGCAGATGGGGCTGAGTAGATAGCAAGCCTTGAGCAGATTTGAGTCCTACTTATTAGTAAGGAATCTTTCTTAGATAAAGTAAAACTTCTCAAGTTGAAAGTTGTAGGCATTGGCTGTGGGATACTCTCAGTTGCACCAACTTTCAGTTATTTCAGTCAGAAGCTGGGTTTTTTGGAAGTTGATACCACTGACACTTTCTTGAGCAAAAGTTTTTAATGATCTATCAGTGACAGATAACAAAGAAAGCCTCTTGGCCATATTCCTGTGGTTTACTGTGCTGTATTCAAGACTTTGCTTTTTATCTCGCTTCTGCTCCATAACCAGGCTGAGCTGTTGACGGGACCCTAAATCATTTTTGGTTTTTTTTCACTGGTGGCCATTTATTTCACCATGAGAGGCTTTTGCATGCATGTGTTTGTCTTCTGCTCATGTCTCTTGCAGGAAGTCCTCTGGGATCTATTCTGAGGCACACCATTGTTGACAATTTATATCTTGCCTGTGAGACAAGTTATTTGTAAGTATAGGGCTTGGCTTTTGCTATTATGCTGATGAAACCCAGATTTATATTTCACTTAAACTGGATATTGATTCTGCTGTCTCTGCATTTGAGGCTTGTTTGCTGGACATAAAACTTTAAATGCAACTGAATTTCCTCCAGCAGAATGCAGATAAAATCAAAGGGCTGTGATGGGAGTCTCTCCAGCATTTTTGGAGGTATTGAGAATTAGTTCAATGAACCCTGACAGCTTCTCTGGATCTGAATTCAGGATTTTGGAGTTTGATGTTGGGTTTGGTTTTTTTTGCTGGAAACTTCAACAGAATATTTAGGGCTTGTAAGACTACGTGCAAAAGTTGCACTTTCGGAATGATGAAGTGACTTCAGAAGTTCATGCTGGTCAAAGGGACTATGCCCCCTAAATGCCTAGGTCACTATCATTCAAGGAAGCACTTTTACTCTTTCAGGGCCAGATCTGCATAAGCATATTAGCACCTGCTAGGTGCCAATGGGTTTTTAAGAGGCAGTACGGTGCCTACTGTTCCATACTCAGAAAGAATTACTTAGATGTTTGAAATTCCCTCTATTAATCTATTCATAATTTTAGATATTTGCATTTTATAGAGCATCTGGCCTTTTAGGTTTTTGTTGGAATGCTGCCTGAGATCATCAGCTGTATTAAATAGATGTAATTGAATGATCTCCTGAAAAAAAAACCTGACTTAAACAAACTTTATAACTCATGAGGCCTAATGAGTTTGCAAGTGTAATCTTTTGATTCCTGGAATATTTCTGAAGGTGTGGAGGTCCTTCTCGGGAATTACTGAGGATGGTGTACAATGTTACCATATAGCAACCTATGGAGTCAGACCTGCTTTTCTCAGCTAAGGAAAGGCCCTTTTGAACAGAGACTTCTGGAATTTAGTGCTATTCTGTAGAGCATAGCTGTCAGAATATGGTATGGTGTGCATGCAAGTGCATTGTCACTCCCCCACTGTTGCACTTAGTTGTATACTTAAGACTGCTTCTTTAGATTAATGGCCTACTGTCTTCTTGGTTTAGAACACATCCTTAGTTCCATTCATGGAACATGAGAAAGACAGAAAAGTAGGATTGTACCTTTTCGGAAAGTTTTATGGCCCCCTGCAGGGGTTTATTCTCTAGGAGGACTATCCAGTGCACTAAGGCGAGGTCTGCAGCCCTGAAGCTGTCTACCTCCAACTGCTGAGGGATGCACAGCATCCCTCTTGCTTGTGAAGTGTGCTGCTCCCATTCCAGTTACTGCAGCCAAGAGAAGGATCTAGTAAATACCCTGAGATATACCATGGGAAATATGTTTTGGGTCTTCCATCTTGGGCTCTCAAAGAGAAAACAAATCATATCCTGACTTTGGAGAGATAAAGAGAAAAAAATGGATGCAAAGTCATGAAGATTAAGGAAGGACCAACTACATGGGTCCAGAATATGTCAGCCCTCTTGGTCACTTTCAGAGATGACAAGAATGACACTTGTTTTACCAGCCTGTCTGTCAAATTGTTGGCTGAGCTCCAGTGTAGTGCTGCTTAGTTACTGACAAACAGCTCAGTGACTTCTGCAGCTTAAAATGGGGTGAAACTGGTTTTTTGACTGGCCAGTGATGGATAGCCACTCATATGTAATATCCTTCATATCTGGCTCCTTTTCATCATTTTAATTCACCATTTCTTCACGTCTCTCTGACAGAAAGATGCACTACAAAGTAGTGACATAAAATAAAATTTAGTTCCTTCTTGCACTCCCTGCTTGTTATTTCCTCTTCATTTTGTTTGGAAGAGTTTTTTTTCTTGCGGGGTTCATTGTGCTCCCTGCTCCCAAGTAAAGAGAGTTTCTCATACTAGACCTGCATTAGGCTACCAAGCTTGACTTCAGTTTATGAAGAGTAAAGCAGATGTAACTATGTTGTTTCACTGATGTAATGGTGATACCTACTCCAAATACCCTTCTGTAGAACAAGATGCTTCCTTTCCCCTGGTAGAGGGTACACGATAGGTAGAAGGGCCATTTGAAACTACAAGATTTCTTCTCTGAAGCCCCACATCAGGCAGTATGTTTCTGTTGTCAACACCATCCTAAATTAAGGTGCTTAAACAGTGCATTGATGCAACAAATCTTGATTTTTTTGTTCATTTAACTAAATACGGATATTAGACTGGATTTGTTGGCTTCCAAAATTACTAGTGAGATTGTTACAGCACTACTGCTGCAAGACACTTCTCGGTAAATTGTGATTCTGACATGTTCAAAACCACGGCAAGCTATCCTTTAAAACAACATTAGTGTGAGTACCAGGGGAAAATATACTCCAGGGCTGTAGATGACTTGATATGATTTCCTTGATTGTATCTTTTTATTTATGAGGCATAATTTATGACTGCTGAAAAGCAAACTAAAATGAGTGATGACTAGCTACAGCCAAAGTAATAAATCAGAAGCAGAGAAAGAAGTGGTGATTTTGATCGAATCTATTGAATTAGCTGTTGCCCTTAGCCATTACAGGTATTGGAAAGACCTTTTAATATCTGCTTATCGCTCTCATGGGGACTTGGTAACTATCTCATTATATACCCATAGGAAACAAATTATTTAATTTTCTACCTTTTAGAGTTAAACCTGTTTACATCTCTCATTAATTACTGGTGTTATACTGTGCTATAAGCAATGAGCTTCCTTTAGAATTTAGTAATTTTGTTTAAGTCACAAAGTGTTTGCCTGTTGAATTTCCCTTCCCCAGAATGAGGTTAGTACTTTTATTATTAGTATTTCAACAGTGGAGATGAATAGCAATGTTAAGAGGCTCAAATTATCACAGTGCTAGAAGCCTGGATCTAAAATCTATCCCATTATATGTTTATGGCCTCCCTAAGGATGCTAACTGAATGTTGAAGAGGGAGAAGTATGGATCTGAGGATGGGCGGAAAGCACACATTTGTTTACTACCTTTTTGTGCCCCTGGTGGACATGATATTTTCTTCCCCTTGCCTTTGCTCTGTCCCCAGTAGACTGCAACCACTTTTGAAACTTTCTGCTTTGCCAACGCCGGCCTGACACTGCAGTGCCCAGATGTGAATGCATTATCCTAATGCTGAATGCTAGATTTCAGTAGACAAGCTACGCGTTCTGAGCTGTGCTGATGTTGCATAAGTAACTCAAAATTAACCAGGCTGCATGCCGGTCAGTTCCAATGAGAGGAAAGACTTGTGAAGGGTGCAGCAACTGATGGTTTCTCTAGTTTTAACTAGCCAAGATTATGGCCGCTTCAACTTTCTTGCAGACTGCTGTTCAAACACAACTAAAAATTAGGTGCTGTGTTTCTGAACTTACTGATGTCATATCTTATATAACCCTAAAATTTCTTGCTATCTTGGAAAAGAATTACACTGTGAAAACTCTGCATTTGTGTAAATATGGGGTTAGAAACTGAAAAAAAATGAGTCAAGAAATCCAAAGCCAAGTCTCAAAGTAGTGCTGTGTCTTTGTGACCTCCGTGAAACAATTCTAGAAAGAGAAGTGTGGTACAGACTCCTCTCTGCTACCGTTTGTCTCTCCTGGCATGTGCCAAGCAGTGCCAGCATTGAATCCTTTTTGGAAAGACCAGCAGTCACACGTGTGCAGTCCTTGGGTACCCTAAGGGCAGAGACCCAAGTCGTACCTGACTCTTACACACAGGAGTAAAGAGTTATGTGCACGTGTGAAAGGGGTGGCTTTGTCTGACCCCGTTCCCCAGAACCTACATCACTACCTAACTGCCCTACAGCTCTAAGCAGTGCTCAAAGCTGAAAGTAGGAAGTGACTTATTAATGAGACTTTTTTAAGGCAAAAGGCTGCTTTCTGAGCTCTGGAGGAGCTCCATGCAAGCTGCTGCCATGTACAGAGCTGGGATTTTGTCAGTCACAGTTCCCGCTTAACTGCACATCAACTGCAGAGCGAAGCGGGATGATGCACAGTGCCCGTAGGACGTGGTGGGAGCCAGGAGTCGCTGATGGTCAGTAGTCAGCTGTTTGGCTCACTTTCCTTTCTGCTGATTTCCTGCAAGCAGGAAGGGTGAGCAGCATCTGGCCTTCATGCAAAGCAGAGGATCCTAGCTTTCTCTGGTCTGGGAAGTCAGCAGGACCTCAGGACTGCTGCCTTCAGACAGGCAAGCTACCACCAGCCAGTCCACCCTTCTGCCTGCTGCTGCCTTGCCACGCTTCAGCAGAAATGAAGGAGATCTCTCCGTTAAGGGAGAGTTTCTCGTTCTTTGTAGGCTGTTGGCTGCCTGAGGCTCCCCTTTGTAGGAGCAGAGAGGATTCCCACTTGGGGACTTCCTGGTTGGTCCCTGTGTTTTCTGCCTCAATCCTGGACTGTCTTTGTCCTTTCAGGGGGGTTAATTGGAGGGCTTTATTTGGCAACTTCTACACCTTCTCTTTTTCATCACGGCGTCTTTTTCATAGCATTCACCTGCTTTATCATGGCTTCTCTTCTTCTAGTGCTTTTCTTGCGCTGCAGCTGTAGAGGAGCTGGGGAAGCATATCACCAGCAGTTTCCCTCATTTCCCTTTATACCTCCTGTGTGGACTAAATACCTTCACATATGGCCTCAATTTGATGAAACAAAACCTTCTTTTTTAGTTTAAAACATAGCTTCCTTGATAAGGACCTGGGTTTTCAAGAGCATTGCTGCAGATGAACCTGTGTGGTGCAGGGATGGAGTAATGGGCTTCATTAATGGGCCTCGTCTAATGGGCTTCTTCCACTGTCAGCATATACAATACCATGATTTTTTTGCATCTATGCCTGAGGGCCATTGTGATTTTTGTTGCCCTTTATGGGAGGAGTCGTTAGTCAGCTTTACTAAGCTTGAACAGGCTGGGCTCACCATGCTAAGGCTGTGGCCATCTCTTCTCAGCACTTCCCTTCCTGCTCCTCATACGTCTTGCCCCTTCTTGCTGTGCCAATGAACCTTGAGGTTGTCCTGTGATCATTTTGAGCAATGGCTAACCACTGGTTTCTACCAGGAGCAGAGATCTGTGAAGGCTCATTTCTGAGGATAAAAAACAAGCTTAGTTACCTGTAACTGGAATTCTTCAGTCCTCCAAATATACGGTCTCCGGAGAGGTTTCCCCCCTCTCTCTTTCTGGCTCCACTTCAAAGTGCAGTCTGGGCCAGGGGCCAGATTGATAAAGCATTTTAAATAGTAACCAGTGTAGCTCATTTCAGAGCCCTCTCCTGGCTTTTTTGGGACAGTGCAGCCATTAAGAGCAGCACATCTTTTGGCAGGGTGCTGAGCCATGCACCATGATGTCAGACTTAATGCTTTTCCAGGCAGTATATTCAGAAAGTCAAGTTATAAGAAAATTTTGTTGGCTTTCTGCTATCTGTCTTTTGCTATTCAATATATCCCTGAGATCTGATTGCTTCTTGTTTGCCCCACATTCCTCTCCGCTCTTTTATAATCTTCTTACATTATAAGCAGCAGGTAATACTGCTGCCTATTAAGCTCTTTAGATGTCTGTATGTATACAGTTAAATATTTTTTGGTGATGATTATATCACAGTTTACAAAAGTCAAAACTGTGACTTTTCAGTTTGACCAGTCTAGCCGGGCAACAGCTTTCATTCCTGACTGTTTTGTGGTAACTTTTTGAGGAGACGTAACCAAACCTCTGATTTTAACAGGCACTCCTCATCGTGCCTTCTGTTGCCATGCTGTCCCATTTCTTCATACAAAGAAGTGGCTAAATATCAGCATCTCCATCTGCAGTCAGTTCTGAGCACTTACTGCTCTGAGTTTCCAAACACTGACTAGGATTTACTTGGACCACAATTCTCAAAGGGAAATATTTTTATACCCATCCATCCTTTTACAGATGGTTGAGCAGAAGCAGAGGGAGTTAAGGGAATCCAGCTTAGGTCAGTGTAAATCCAGAATTTAGGTCCTCAGAAGTCCTGTTCAGCTGTCACAACTGTCTCAGAATCTGGCATTAGTGAGTTTCACAGACACCTAGAGGTTTTCTGCTGGAAACATGTCTTGGCAGGGCTGAATAGCTGGCATCTGTCTAGAAGGCAACCTCAGAGCATGCCTGTCTCTCAGGCCCCCATGCGTGTGGCTGTGACCTTGGCGTTTTTTCAAGAGGAACAGGCATGTAGTGCCTGGAGGGTTCACCGCAACTTCAGCTTCCCGCCACCTCCCTGGGGAAGGGCTGGGTAACTGTGGCTGCTCCTCCTTGCTTGTGCTCTGCCCAGTCAACATGGGTTTCATTGTGTTCATGCACAGTGAAACAGCCCCAAGGGCAGCACTGTGAGCACCCCGAGTAAAAAGATAAGTCATCTGCTTGGCCATTCCCACTCTGGAAGGGACAGGCTTGACTCTCTTCACTGGAGCCTGTGATTGAACCTAAATTACCTGCCTCCTGGAGGAGTCCTCTAACCACTTAGCTGTAGTGTGAAGGGGGATAAGCATCCCCTTTTCCCTTATCCTAAGACAGTGTTTTGAAACAAAGAGCCCTTGTTTGTCTGAAATTAGGCTTGTTTTGTAAAAAACAAGGCTTAGGCACCTACAATAGGAAAGGGATCAATGGAGGAAGGTGTCTCCACCCAGCTGAGGCGTATGCATCCCTCTCTCCTCCGAATTTCCCGGGGGGGGGGGTCCCATTCTGAGGCTGAATTCCTGTACTTCACAGGAAGCCTCTATTCCTACTCATCACCTTCAGTTTTGCTGTGAGCAGCTTGCTCGGCAGGTCGGGTCCGACACTGTTACGCTCTGTGCTCATTAAGGCCACAGCCTGGGTATATCTGGAGCGTTTGAACTCAGGTCAGCACTGAGTTGATGCCAGTGGCACACTCAGAGCTGCTCTTTCCATATGTGGCTTGTTCTCTCCACAAAGAAATATGCCCCTTGAAAGGAATGACTGTGGGCAGATCTTTGTAGCAGCTGGGACTGAACTGAGATAGAGGGTTTGACCTACCGCAGTAAAGTGAACAGAGTTTGACTTTATGAAAAGTTCACAACAGACATATATTACTGATTTCACTGAAAACTAAAGTGCTTTGGCTGAGCTTTTTATCGTTGGGCATCGTCTGTACTTATGCAGTGTTTCACTGGATGGTGCCATACATTACTGATGGAATCGGGCAGGAACTTTGGGTTTGTAATTGGCAGAACCACAGTCTTCAAAGCCACTGTGGTGGGTTTTGGCCTTTTTCTTTCATCAGCCTCCTTGTGAAGTGTCCTGTGGTCTTGGAACTTAATATTGCAAGCTAGAAAGACTGCAGGGTCAGTTTTGAAGACCTCTTATTTCTAAACTTCCTATTTTTTTTAAGGCATAGTCCCATCATCCACTTCCCAAAGACCTCTGCCCAGTGTAGACCACATAAGACCATGTTTTACTGTAGTTAGAACTGCTCGACACGAAAGCTTACTAAGGAATACTTATACTAAAAAAATCGCTCAGACAGTCCTTTTGTATTGCCATTTAGATCTATCATTCTGATTGATCACTATGTGGTTGGCTAATATTGAGCCTAATTTAACCCTATACGCTCACGCATCCATCTATTCTGTCTATTGTACCTGACATTCTACAAATTACTTACTCATGCAAATGACGACCTAAGGCAACCTTTTATGATATTCGTGTTTAATTATACAAATGGTTTTTGATAAATAAGATTATACATCCTTCCATATGTTTATTCACTCCTTGATGAAAGCAAAATTTAATTTTCATGCAGATTTGTTGGAGAGTGTGTTTAATAAGTGCTGAGTTTTATGTAGTCTGCAGATCACTCTGGTTTTGGGAAGCTGACAAAATCAGTAGGCATAGTTCATAGAGACATGTGGTTTTTAATCAGGCCTAATTCAAGCTGCTAAATTTTGAAATCTTGGAACTGAAGCCATTGCCTTTGTGCTTATGCCATAAAGCAAATGTTGTTGTGAAAATAAATGAGAGATGCTGAATTAACCATACTTTTCAATAGGCTTTGTTTGTATTGTGGGTTACTGAAAATGTTGCCAAATGATTGATACATTAATATTTTTAAGAGAGTGATGTGTCTGTAAAACTTTCTGGTTTTAAAAACTAACTAGAGTTTGACTTGTGTAATTCAGTCAAGGTAAACATAATTTGTGTCACAGTGTCAGGCTGCATTCACTGGGGCTGCTTGCATGCATGAAGGAAAATTGTAGAAGGGAGAAATTGGCAGGACTGGGTATCAGTATCATTGGTTGGATGTCTTTGAAAACATTACCTCTGCTGGTCACAGCTTCTGAAGGAGTCTTCTTGGTGTGCTATGACACAGAGAGTGGTGGGAATTCAGAGTTTGGGGATCAGGTGTGAAGAAGACACATGAACACACACTGACTGAGACATGAAATCTGCTTCTCTTCCCTAAATGTAGCAGTGGGAAATATTCCACTCTTCTGTTAGAAAGTCACTGGGTCAACACAGGTGCTGGGTGGCTGTCACGGGGCATTTTGCACAAGTGTCATTGAGCTGCTTTTTTCTCAGTGTCAGTACAGCTGCAGTGGCACCCCTGGCCAACCGTGGATTTTGTAAAGGCTTGAGTCTTTCACTCACAGTTTCTCTGTTTTTGTTTGCCAAAGGTGTGGTCCGTAAACTCAGCGGGACGGACACCGAGCGGCTGGTCCCGCTGCCGGACGGGACCTGCCCCTCCTGAGGGCCTGGGAGCTCCCCTCTTCGACATGGTGACATCCACAGTGGCTGTGGTGAACATCAGCCCCCCTCTGAAGACAAATGGGGTGGTCAGTATCTACAGGCTGTTTACCAATGATACCAGAGGGACTGATGTGGTGGTGAGTATTGTCAGCACTGTTTCTGTTCTTCCATTTGAGCTTGTATTTACTAGCTTTAACAATTTTGTTCTTACAAGCTGTTACTGCTGTTTGCAGACTGTCTTCCTCTTCTGCTCTCCGTTGTTAACTGCTCTGCAATGCTCTCTTCTGGCTAAAGCACCACCAGCGGTTTCACTCATCTAGATGTGCTTCTCGAGGAACTAACCTCATCATTAAGCACCTCTGATGTGGTGATGTGCTGTGACAATGTGATGGGAATCAGAAGTATTGTTCAGGGGCAGATAACAGTCCAAACGAAACACTTCCAGGCAGCTCCTGCCAGTCCAAATAGTACAGGTGGAAACTGCAGCTATTAGGAAATGTTTGTGTGCTTTGGATAGCCTATGGATTTGAAGTTCAGAAGAAAGTGCTGTACCTGAGCTTCCCATAAAATCTTTCTTGTTGGTAAGAAGTATTTCATGGTAAAGCACTGAAGAATAGTGCAAGTAGCCAAGCAACTTCTTCTGTGTTTGGTGTCTAAGCCTAGACACCATTAGGTGTCCAGAAATGACCAGTCTCAGCTTAGGAAACAGGCAGGGTGTCATTAGAGCTATAAAACAGGGAGATGTGGGGAAAAGTTAGGGCTGTGGAAGTTGCCTGGAATAGTTACCACCAAATCAGTGCAAAATACTTGAATACTTGTCTGCAACACTATCTGTTTGGGTTTTTTTACAAGTAGGTAAATATTTGTGTGGGATCTTTTCCTTTATCCCATCTTGCTTAGCTTGGAAGTGCTTCCCAGGTCATCAATCCTGTCCATGAGCTTAATCTGCCTACCCATTGCACATTACACATTTATTCCTTCCAGTGCAATTGGCTGTGTCTGTGTCTGATTCAGCCAGTTCATCCCGTTGGTGCCTGCATGGCCCTCCATTTCCATCCCCTCACACCTGCCATGCTGCTGGCTCATCTCTGGCTCTGGCATCAAGAAGTACCAAGTGCTTTCCTTTGCTTGCTTGACTCTTTCCATCCTGATTTTTTGCTGCACTCTGCTAAATCACATACTGCCAAGTGGGAGCAGATGTTGCCCCTCATTGGTGTTTACTGCATAATTTTATTTCTTTGGCTTAAGAAACTATACCTGCAAAAGACTACAGCAACGAGGTGCAGTGGCAGTTCCTGTGAGCAGTTTCAGAATGAGGTTGCCATTTCCTTTGTCAGAACTGCCAGGTCTTTCTTGCTGAGCATAGGGGAGTTTCCCGACAGGCTCATCCAGCACCATGGCTGTTTGAATGCAGAGCAGCATCATGTTGGCCCTTGACTTAGAGGTATCTACCAGAGAGCACAGTCTGTGAGTAAGCTGACCCACCAGACACATTCTGCCCAGTGCTGTCCCCTGTATCCACACTGAGGAAGCCTGTGTGATATGCATGAGTATTTACAAGCACGCTTATCATGGAGCTATTTTCCACATTAATTTCTTTTTTTTTTTTTTTCAGTACCACTTACCCCAGAGCTTCTCCTTAGAGGTTTTCTGTTTCTCTGTTTCTGAGAATGACATTTGCGAGTTGACATACAGTGGTCACAGTTCTACTCAAGACGTCTGTGAGGCCACTGATGGCATGGTCTTTTCCTTTGAACAGTGCCCTTTAACTTCATAATGGGAGAAAAATGAGTGCAGAGTTCTCAGTACACAACAGCTGCATTAATGTCAGACTTAAAGGACATGCAGAGCCTTGTGCCTGTCTTCTTCTGGAGTTAATTTACCTCCATAACTCTTATTTAGTACTAGTGGTGCTTGAAGCTGTGACAAGTTCCCTCTTAATTTTTTTAGCTGTCAGAAGGGACTGCCACCCAGCAGACAATACATGGGCTAAAACCTTTTACCACGTACTCCATTGGCGTGGAGGCCTGCACCTGTTTCAACTGTTGCAGTAAAGGACCCATGGCCCAAATCACCACGCAGCCAGCTCCACCCTCGGAGCAGCCCCCGCCACAGATCCGCACCGTGACCTCCAGGAACGCCTCTTTCCAGTGGAGCGCCCCTCAGTCACCCAACGGCATCGTCACCAGGTAGGAACTGCCACCCAGCCAAACATGCCCACCTCAGCAAGGGCTGGTGGTGGAACAATTTTACTAGACAAGAGCTGGAATCGCTGGGTTGGGAGCACTGGCTGGTTGTGACAGCCATGCCCCTTCCCAGTGTTGGTGCTGATACCCCGTGCGGCCTAAATGCCATCTGGAAGGTGTTTACACACAACGGTTGCTTTCATCCTGAGCAGGATGTTGGGGGGGGTGAAGGTGGAGTGGAGGAGTTGTGGGTGGAGGTAATCGCCTGACAGCTGTGGTTGCACAGCCAAAAAGCTGTGAGATCAACTGGCAGCAAAGAGGCAGCTGCATCTTGTAGTTACTGAGGCAAATCCTGGTTTGCAGAAGTGAGTAGTAGGGTAACAGGCATCAACAGTTTCATTGTGAGTGTGACTTACTTAGAACCAAGATTGCTCATAGACATCTTGCAGTTGGAGCCAAAATCTCCAAGAGAAAAACTGGGATCAGGTCAAGTCTCTTCTCCGGTGGCCAGGCGTTCAGCAATTAGGATGAAATGTATGATTAGCTGTTATTAAGGCTTTTGATTTATCAGAATCTCAACTTTCTTCTCAGCTATGAGCTCCACGTGTATATGGCTTGTCCCCTGAACCTACAACCGGCAGTGAAGGCTTGCAGTCCTGGTCCAACTGAGGTGAAGTATACAGGAAAAGGACAGAGTGCCAACGTGTCCAACCTGGAGCCTTACACAACTTACAACCTGCGAGTCGTGTCTTACAACTCTGTTGGCAGCAGCGCCTCAGAATGGATTGGGTTCACTACAGAAAAGGAGCGTGAGTATGAGAAATGGTTCACCGATCAGCAATTCCCACTTCTGATGCACGGGGCTGCATAGCACCAAATGACTTCTCCACCTCTGTGAAAGAGAATGTCCCCAGAAACCTGCTCTTCTGTGTCCCTGGTCACTGTCCCTCTACTGCCTATTCATTGAAATTCTGCGCTGGGGACCGACAGCTCATTCCTTCAAAAATATTTCTTTGCTCATCATGATATCACATCCTCTATCTTGGGAGCCTGGAAACCTTTTATTTCATTTGAAATGGGCAGCAATGCTGCAGAACATAAAATGATCAAGCATTACCAGAAGGGTGACGTGTAGTCATAAATACACTGCCATAAATAATCCCCGGGAATAGTGGACATCTTGAAAGAGACGTGGTGATTCCTTTCAGGAACAATCTTACTGTCCTAATTCATGCCACAGTTCTGCCAGGGCTCATGAGAGTTTTCCTTAGATGTCATCTGAATGACTGGATCCTTGTTGACACTGAAGTGAGAATTTGCTGCTATCTGTCTAACCACCACAGGCAGTACTTTAAAGCAATGTGGTGGTCTGCATGGAAATTAAACAAGCAGGACCTGTGCCTACAGTCAGAATAGATTTTGCCATCAAAACTGAATTTGTAGGAGTCTAACATCAGCTTTTATTAAAAAGATCTATACTGCTGTACCCAGAGTCGTTCCATAGCAGATGAGATGGGCATTTCACCTCAGCCTGCCAGGTCAGGGCAAAGAGGATGTTCACTTTTTATCATATAGTCTCGTGTCAGGATTTCAGAATCAACTTTCTAAAAATCCCTTTTGCATCACTTGGTAGTTCTGCCTAATAATTACTAAAAATGTATCTGATACATCCTTAGCTGAAAATTTCAGGTGGAACAGCCCCAGATTTTCTTTAATATCACCACTCAAAGAAGGTCCTTATCTCTAAAGCTGTGTTTTATTAAATTGCAAACTAAAATGCTGGAACATGCTAATGGACATTTAAATGGGGAAAATTCATAAGGAACTGAACAGACATTAAGAACAAAAGGGTGTGAAAACCATTTTTAAACCCCTGCCCACTGGCTCTGCAGCCCTTTTCTTTCAGTCTTGCTTTTCTTGCCTTGCTGACCTCTTCACAGCTAGTGTCCTGAGTCACTCTGAATGTCTCCTTCCTCTTGCCTGGAAGGCTTGCTTTAGTGACAGCGGGCAATTAGCAGCAAAGTGCAGCTGGACAAGCAGCTTTCTTATGAACAAACCAGCATATACTGGGCACACAGCTTAATGGCAAAGGCACAAGAGAGGACCACCTCAAACTTAAATGAAGTCTTTTGTCAGCAATCTGTTGAGCCCAACTGATGAACTCTTCCTCCCCGAAGTGAGTTCTGGGTTTCTTTTCTTCGGCCTGACATCTGCCCTTGCTTTTCATGGGTACGCATGTGTTAAAAGATGATCTTGGGCAATTTCATGGGACTTGTGAAAGAGTCCTCTCCTTAGCAGTTTGGTTGTCACAGCCCAACATGCTGCAGCTGAACTGGCACAACCTCCTGCATCTCCCTATCCCCCACCTTAAGCTGGAATTTAATTTATACAGTTTTAGTGTTTGTACCACATACACAAAGGCCAAGGAAAGGAGTTCTAGGTCTTTATTTTAAAGGTATGAGAAATTTCCGCTTTCTCAGTGTAGAGGCTGGCATGTGACAGCAGCTTTCTCTTTTGTCCTTGTATCTTCCCTACTCATACACATGTATATGAGAGAGAGGGCATGCATGCGACAGAGAGCTTGTATCATGCAGGATCTCTTTCTCCGTGCTGTACAACTCAGTCATGCCTGTTGGCTAGAAATGAGCTTTTTTCCTTCTTTTGCAGCACCTCGGTACACGGCTCCCTTCTCAGTTGTCAGCAATTTATCTACCATCCACATAGACTGGAGTCGCACTTTCGTACTGAACGGCCGCCTGAAGGAGTACGCGTTAACTGAGAGTGGGCAACGCATCTACAGTGGCTTTGACACTGAGCTGTATTTACCAAGGACATCTGACAAAAGTCAGTTTCAATTTCCTCTCTCTTCTTCCCTGTGAAAGACTGTTGAGCTAAATTAATATTATTGTGTGCTAAATTTAAGACAAACTCTCCCTAGCCATGCCAAGCCAAGAGCACAGGAGTGTACGACAGACACAGTGAAGTGCATCCAAGCAGATGCTTGAAACAAAAACCCTTGGAGCCAAGCTTCCTCTTAAACTTTGTACCTGACTGGGTGAGACTGCTCTGGTCATTGTGAGGGTCGAGCTTTCTCAAACCCTGGAGCTGCATTGCAATTCCACCCTTCAGGGCTACGCTCCGGCAAAGGCATGGAAACCTTAAGCTTCAGAAAAGACCGGAGCCTGAATTTTCATTTGAATCAAATTAATCAGTAGCTCTTTGAATCAGCCATGTTTTGAAATGTAGTTTCTCTTTCAGAAATTTGCAATCTTTAAAATACAAGGAAACTCTGTTAACGGGGAAAAAAAAAGAAAAAAAAACATGAAGAAATGTTTTCTGGTTTTAAGGCATTGGGCTTTTTGTATGTCAAAGAATTCTGTAATTTATTTTTTACCTTCCTGATTACTACAATGATGCTAATACTTTTTTTTTTTCTTTTTTAATCACACATTCTTATCATGTTTGTATCGAGTATGAATGGAGTATGAGGGATTTAGGGCAAAATGATGAATAAATTGAAAGTTGCCAGTTACATTGGAAGAGAGACATGATTTGTAGCAGCATCATAGTGGTGCCTACCTATGTTCTGCCATGGTTCATAGTTTAGATGTTCAATACCCACGTATAATGGATTATGAGCCTCTGATCTGGGACTTATGATGGGCTGTGTTATGCCTGCCTTGGCTTTTCTAAGACCTGGCCATCTCTGCTGATGGATCATGGTGAAAAAGCAGCACGTACAGAATTTTGATTTCTCCTGCTGACAGCATTTTCTAACCTTTTTTCTCAGCCTTTTTGTTTCAAGTGACGTGCATCACTGATGAAGGGACCGCCGTGACACCCATTATCAAGTACAGCGCTGCAGATGGAGTTGGTAAATATATGGAGATCACCTAGTACCTATTGAATTTACATGTTTGTGGTAGAAATTTGGTATGTTGAGCATGCCAGACAGGATGGCATCTTATTGCAGAATGAGAATCAGGGGATTCCTTAGTGTCTTAGGGTATGAGGTATGTAGGTAATGTGCCTTTTTACCATAGATGGCTTTCTGTTTATGTCATGATCAGCTTCAGATCCTTTCTCCAGATATGTAATAGTTTTTTCTTTTATTTTTACACAAATATTTTGCTGCAAAATGTAGTGCTTTTTCCTCAATAGAATCTGCTCTCTTCCAAGTTTTATTTCCAAATTTAGATTAGCTAGAATTCTAATCCTGTCCTCTCACATTCCTCCTCAGTTTGATAATGAAAAAATATATCCTCTCTCCTCCCTGTATTCCATCCACCGCTCCTTTTACGTGGCCAATGAGCCAGGCTCTGCAGTTTCACCTGGGATGTGTTCCCCAAGCCGTTTATGAGAATGTCATACAAGATGCTGTCAGGACCTGGTTTATAACACCTGCTGTTTCCCTTCTGTCCACGAGGCTTTTGCCTGTTTTGTGGAAGTGAAGGAGTTTGGTGTTATGAGATCCCAGTCAGTTGTATGTGCCTACCAGTAAAAAGTTCCACTATTTCATCATCTTAGTTTTCTGGGAAGCATAGCTAGGCTCAAACTGTTTCTAACCAACATATTGGTTTTAATTAATTAATTTATTTTTTGAGTTGCATCTTGTTCAGCTTCTTAAAGTTGATGGGCCTTGTCTTTGCAATTACTCTTTATACTGCATTTCCCTAATATCCCTTTTCATGCTCTCATGCCATCCACCTGCAGAATTTCAGGCAAAGCTGCTGTAAAGGCATTATAAAATGTTCCCAGTTGCTCTACGTCCATCACGTTTCATGCTCACCTCCTTCGTTTTTTTGATTGCTGCTTGTACCTCGAGTCTACCACAAACTCAATCAGCACCACAGGCAACTTGCAGAGGAGGCTCGCAAGCAGAAATGATGGAAATTCCTTAGCCAAGAGGCTGGATATGTATGTAGGATGTCAAATAACCAGGAAATCCTGTCACTGAAATTTTATAAGCTTGTTTTGTCTATGAGCAAAGCCAAACAAGTGCCTGGTTTTCTTCTAACAAGTGGGGGAAGGAGGAATAAAATGTTTCATGTTGTTTGCTTTTGTATTAATTTATCACTCATTTCAGTTATGTCTTCCTCCCTCTCCCTCTTTAACTGCATGGGTCTGCCACTACACACTGCTGGAGACAATGTCCTCTGTCTGTACTGCTCTGAAATTACCGTAGTCATTTCCACTCTTCAAGGTTACTTGGAGAACCCTTTTTTTCCTCGCATTCCACCTCTACCGCCTCCTTTCTCAAGAGCTGCTGATGCAGTGGTGATTTCCAGCCTAAGCAGCAAAGCCAGAACTTTAAGCAGGGTCTCTTGAGGGTAGTAAGCTTTTTATTATAGCCCGCTAGCATATTGAACCATTATGCCACCTTGAACATAAGTGCAAATAAGCACATGACGACAAAATTACTTAAATTTCTGTCTAATTTATTAGCGAGGAAAGGGATAGCATATTGTTAAATGCTTTCTGAAATAACATTCCCTTTTCCCCTAATCCCTCTTGATTTTTACAGGTCTGATCTTGACAACACCTGGAGAGAAGGACAAAGCAGAGTCCAAACGTGCAAAATTCTACAATGAGTTGTGGTTTGCAGTGTTGATGGTAGTTCTAGGTTTGATACTCTTGGCTATTCTTCTCTCCTTAATCCTTCAAAGGAAAGTCCACAAGCAACCCTATGCACGAGACAGACCTCCCTTAGTTCCACTCCAGAAAAGAACATCCCCAATGAGTGTGTACTCATCAGGTGAAATCCATCCGGTACGTTTGGTAAAATGTTCTGTATCTTTATCTATCTGCCCACACACACAGGTTTTCTTCCTTCTTCCACCATTTTGTTATACTTTTGTTTGCTAAATGAAGGCTGTTCAGTGTAGAAAAAGGGCTGTCTGGTGTACCTATGTGGGCACAGAAGGCAGGCCACCAGTGCTTAGTCCAAAGAGAGCCCTACGTCACCCGGTCTGCAGGCCCTGAAATGCTTCTGATGCCTAAGACAAACTTTGGAGCTGGAGTCAGAGAAAATGCAAAGCCACTGATGTCATCTGATGTTAGCTGACATCTGCAGTAGAGCTGAAAGGCATGCTGTGAGAAGGTAGGTGATAAAATGTGCTTTTCAGAGGAATCTTTCATGTGTTCTGAACTAAGTGTTGTGGATGGCTAACCAGGATCAATCTGATAGTCTTTGTCAGGTACCCGTGAACCATGCCTGCAAAAAAGCAGGACAGAGAGAGAGGCATTATTTCTTTCTAGTATCCACCCACCGCCCAGCTGGGCTGTTCTAGGACCAGCTGCATGCTAGGAAGGTTTGAGGGAGAGAGAGCGAAACCAAGGAATACAAAATGTGTGTGTGCATCTGTGCACATAGAGCCACAAGGGACCACCAGAGAGGTGGGAGGAGGACTGCTGGGGAGAGATAAAGAAGGCGGCTTTGTATCATTGTTATTATGACAAGTTATAATTCTGTAAAAAAATGGATAAAGAACATGTTCCACCATGTAGCAGGGTAGTAGTTCTCCCACCCTTTGAGGAAAAGCAAGACAAAAGGACTATGGCAATTGTTACGAGATTGAGAATGGGAGCAGCAGTGCCTTCATTTCCATGCTTCTTCCCAGGCACAGGCCGTGAGATGATTCTTCTTGTCACTTCTCAGCTTCTTTTTCCTGCAAGTGCCATCAAGCAGGATAGTGACTCCTACATCCTTCACGCATTCTGTTCCTTCTTGTCTCAGTGCCAAGAAGCTGCATCTGTGCCTCAATGAAGCAGCTCTTGGAAACAATGGGATTTCCAGTGTGCCCCTTCTTCTGGCAAAGGCTAAGAGCATGAGAAACTTCTTTTCTTTTTGGTCTCATGATCTTGATTCCTTTTCCTCTACAGTCTGTCATGTTGTGTTTTTCCTCGACTTTAAAATGTCTTTGCTGTTGGCATGCCCACACAAATCCTTTCCATGTTCCTGCCCCTTCTTTTCTTTTCTTTTCTTTCTTTCTTTCTTTCTTTCTTTCTTTCTTTCTTTCTTTCTTTCTTTCTTTCTTTCTTTCTTTCTTT
>JAHREE010000287.1:10344303-10378419 GCA_033628505.1 Tringa tobata | reverse complement strand
TCTCTCTTTCTCTCTTTCTCTCTTTCTTTCTTTCTTTCTTTCTTTCTTTCTTTCTTTCTTTCTTTCTTTCTTTCTTTCTTTCTTTCTTTCTTTCTCTCTCTTTCTTTCTTTCTTTCTTTCTTTTTTTTCTTTTTTCAGAAGCTCATGGACTTAATAGAAAGAAAGATTTTACAGTGCATCAGCTGAGGGACTTAATCTGAAAAGTTAGGATAGTGCTACTATGAAGTGGCAACATCGCTTGTGTTTTACAATTGTTGGTGAGGTCATGTGGCAAGTGATGCTGGCTGCCCACACGGTACTTGTTGACCAGTTAAAAGTTAAATAGTGTCTCATCTTTGGTGGTTCCCCTACTCCCCCACATCCTGTTACACCGCTCCCCTTCGCAGAGCTGCAGCTAATCCACACCCTCCCTAAGGAACAGACTGCACCTGCCTTGCACCTTGCCCTGCCCTGATGCTTTGCCTCCCTCTCTTTACCCTCAGTTTGAGACCATCGCTGACACATCCGATTCATCAAGCAGTGTCACACTCAAACGTTACACAATGCACTTTGAGGTAGAGTCGTTAACTTGCAGAGTTGCAAGGTGTGTGATGTGCCAGATGACCCAAAGAGCATGCACAAAGGCATCTTACATTGCACGTTTCTCCTGGTGGGTGAATGTCTTTTCCCTGGTCACGATAACTGAAAAAGGAAGTCTGCTTACATCTCCCTGCTGTGCGAGTCTGGGCTCTCATTCTGGTAGTCAAAAATCTTTGGACCTCTGCCTGTTGGCTGCACTTAAAAAAAAAACAAAACCAACAGGGAAAGTCCTGTTTTACAAGTTTGGGTTTTTTTTCCCCTTTTAATGATATCATTGTTCTACAATGGGGAAAGGTCCGTTTTCTTTTTCTTTTCCCTAACTGTGCATGATTTTTGAAGTGTGGGTTTCTCTGTTCTCTTCGTCTCCTCCTTTGGTTTTGTTCAGATAAAGTGTTTGAGACTATGCCCTTTATTTTTTATTTATTAGTTTGTGTTTTCCTTGTAGGGTCTGGCAGATACGAAAATTCCAGGAGCTGGTTCTCCCATGAGCAACCGCAATGTCCATATGGCCTCTGGGGCAAGGAGACCGAGTCAGAGCCAGCTAAGTCGCACATATTCTCCAGCCTCTCTTCATCGTAGTGTCAGCCAGCTGCTCGACCTCTACGACAAAAAGTCTCTTGTTGAAGAACCACCTTGGGATGCCATTATTCGCAATCATCGCACCACTGGTCGTGGCTTGGTAAGGACTCCTTTTCCTCTGTGATGCTCTTGTGTGTCAGTTACTAGTGATTTGTTTGTTCTCTCGAAATCATTAAAATAAGGTCTAAATACCAAAAGCTAGTGGAAATATAGCCAAAAGACCTGGAAGGACCTGGTCAGAGATTAGATTCTCAAAATCCTTCCTGCCTGCTCTTCTCTTCTGGAGCTGCAAGTGATCCACCCCCCTGGCTTCCACTCTTCCCTGAGCAAACATGTGGGAAAGGGTTCAGGGCCCAACAAGAAGAGCTTACTACCAGAAAAAGCTGGCTAAAAGCTCCTGAAAAGAGGACCCTAAAAAGGGGACCCTAAGAAGGGTGAAGGGCATGTGAGGTAGTAACAAAGTTAGATGGAATGTGCAGTTGTCATCAAGTGGATCTTGTACAAAATGCAAAGTGAAGTGGAAAAGGATGATCTGGCCCATAAAGCCAGGCAGGTGCCTTGGGCTTTCACCTTCAGTACCCCAAACAGCTAGAAGGGCTAAACATATAGGCATGCCACCGTCCAGGGGTGTTGCTGCCATACCTGCTTAGACCATAAGAGCAGGACCAAAGATGATAATGCTTAAGTAAGAATATAGTGATACTTAGCTTTAGGTAAAACCCCCATAGGTATAGGTTAACCTTCTGCACTGATCTGCAGCTCATGGACTTTCTGAGCCTTCAGTCATTTTCTCAGAGTTATTATATCCCTAAGATATAATTCCTTGGGGACTAACAGCCCACCCAGAATGCACCTCTATATGATATCAGTAGCCAAAAAAAATTAGCTTCCTGATACTAAAAGAGGAAGCTCTTGCTCCTATCTGCAGATCTTGTGCTAACACCATAGTTTGGTTTAGCTTGCAACCCCTCCCCATATACACACACTCGATGTTGGACACTAGAACTGGCTTAGAATGTAGTCCAGTGAGTTTCAGAAGTGGTAGTGGGTAGGAGCAGGAGAAAAAAAGTTTCCTTTCACTTCTGGTGGCAAACAACTCCAACAGAATGAGCTCAGCTGCTTTTTAAAATCAGCTGCTGTATATATAAAGCCGGGCTTTTCTGTCTACTCTCTGTACATTGCTTTACATTTCATTGAACCTAATTGCCTCTGCTGCCATGTTGTGCAGCTGCTCTTGCAAACAAACCTCCTGCAATACTTTCCACTCAGCTCCTCCCTTTATTACAGTGAGTAGCTCAGCACTGTCAGCAAGTTTTGTTAACCCCTTTTGTCCATCTTGCAAATAAGTATTACTTACTATGAAAATCTGGTCGCTTTGGGTTCAGGTGCTTGAATGCTTCAGGTTCTTAGCTCAGGCTGGGAAGAATGGGAGAACAGGCAGAGAAATGCACGCACTTATCTGACTATTTCAGAACCAATTTTTAGGGAGCAGGAAGAAAGAAGTGGAGGAACAGGATCTCCTTTAGGCTGGTCTGACTTTGGCTTACACATGTTGTTTTTTCCCCACTCCTACAGTATGTAGATGAAGAAGATCTTGTCAATGTCATCAAAGGTTTCAGCACAGTCACCAAGGAGCACACCACATTCACTGACACCCATCTCTGAAGAACAGAACAACCTTCTCTAGAAAGTGGGTAACTTGCCAAAAGCAGCCTGCATGGACTTTGAGGGAGGGGACAGGGCTGCTGTTTCCCCACCCCGTGCCCACTAGTTAAAATTGTTTGTTGGGAGGGGATCTGGGTTTAAATTGGCCTTTTTTCACCCTCTCTTTAACTGTATAGTAAAAACTGTGTGTTAGCACTGACAGAAAGGTAAGAGAACTGTTTGAAAATCCTTAAGTCATACAGTAGTAGAAGGCTGTGAAGTCAGAGGCTTTCATCTTTGTCTCATCCAACTCTCACAGTTGAGGAGGGTTGTGGGGGTGGGAGGCGGGCAGTGTGTTTGGTAAGGAAAATCTTTTACCTGTCCAAAAACCAGCATGTGGTTAAAGGGGGCCTTCCCGGCAGGATAGCCATATCTTTTCCTGGCCTGACAAAGCTCCACCACAAAATTGTGTTCCTGCACAGGCGAATAAACAGCAAATGAAGGAATTCTTATGGAGTTGATTTAACCTTTGCGTCCTCTCCCTCCCTCTTCCCCACCCTGTCGGCTCAAGTCTAAAAAAAAAAAAAAAAGCCATTAATTAATGCTTCTTCAGAGGTAGAAAACATCCTAACCTACTCCCTATTAAACACTTGCTGTCACAGCCTTCCCTTCTGCTTATGTATTACTAATCTACAGGCAATAAAATTTGTTCACCACCCACGGTAAACTAGGAGCAAACAGCAAGAGCCAGCGCAACACAGGTAGGAAATATCATGTCAAGGCACTTGTAATTGAGAATTATTATACCATGACAGTAAACCTACTCCCATATTCATCTCTGTCCTTTTTCCAGAGAAAGTGACAAGGAAGCCCTCAAGAGACGGACGGTTCTGTGTATTCTGCCAAGCATATTTTTATGCATGCTCTCAGTCACAATCAGCAAAACCCATCATCTGATACCACACATTTTCAGAAAGTACAAGCAACACTCCTCTGGCAATTTATTTGGGCTAAGAGGCAAAATAAGATGCTATTTTGAATAGCTTCCTCCTTAACCTGCACAAAACATTTCAGATTTCAGACAGCAGCATACAGAGCAAGGAGCCCATTCATAAACCAAGACTACAGAGGCAGCCCTGTGAATTAGGCAAATTCCAGCCAAGACAGCAGCAGCTCTGCAGAGCAATGTGTGGCTGCGTCTAAATGGCATTTCCACTGAGCAACCAAGTAATCCTTTAGCACCCTCCCTTCCCCCACGACAAAAATAATCACAACATATCACATGCCCGACCACATTTACGCAAGAATGCACAACAATATTTTGGATCAAGTACCGTTTTACATTTTGGAGCATTACATAAAGCCCACATTGATGTGGACGACTCTTCAAAGGTTCGGCAGCAGCCAGGTACTTTCTCATAACCTTACAACTTTCATTCCGGGTATCAGAACAACAACATGTAGTGTTATGCCTGCTAGCAGCCAGAGGGTACCTGCACCTCATCTTTGCCACCAGGCACATTTTTACAAGCCATAGTCTTGGCAGGATGAATCATTCTTCCGGTGACGTGGTGAAGCAGCTGTTTTCGTAGGCGATGGAGAAGCCGCACCAGGTACTTCAGGCCCACCTTCAGCAAGGACTGGTGCAGAGGCCAGAAGAGGCACCTTCTTCCTTCCCAGGAAACCAGCTCCTTCAAACCCCATTTTCTTTTTGCTCTCTGCTTTGGCTTCACTCTCTTCTTCTGCTCCTCTTCTCTTGAGATCCAGAGAGCTTTCTGGCAGACGGTGAATCTCTGTACTGCAACACCCACCTGCATCTGTCACGCCTGTGCCTCGTGCTTCAAGTGCTGTTGTCAGCACTGCCTTCCTCTCAGCTGCACTGCCCTCAGCTGTTGCCTTCCTGGCCTCTGTCTGGCTGGAATTCCCATTTGCAGCAGCTGCCTTTTCTGTTGGGCTTTTGCTGGGTAAGTTAAAAGCCTGGAAGTCCCGGTAACTGTGAAAGCTCTCCGTCCGCCTTGCTCTTGCCAGTAGGGGGCTTTCTCTGTATGGCCGCACAGAACCATACGTAGCTGTTTCATGGATTGTTTCGTGGTGCTGCAATTGGAGGCTTCAAAAAAGAAAACCAACAACCAAGGACAAGAAGAGTTAGGCTAAGAACAGCAGCTGGTTCTTCTGCACACCCTACTCCCACCCACCACTGCAACTCCCACTAAAATAGCCATATACTCATCACAGCCCCTACATGAGGTCCTTCCAGATCACTTCAGATTCCCATATGACACTTTAATCCACACATATTAAAGTATCTCATATGATACTTTAATCCACATTTAATCCAATGTGGATTAAACAGAACCACACACGACCACCAGAAATTGAGGAGTTCAAGTACAGTTCAAGACACTCAGGGTATGGATTCAGGGGCTCAGCTTCAGTGTTCAGGTCACCAAACTCCTCTTTTCCCTACCCGAAGGATAAAACCTTTGATGTCTCCAGCAGGTGCCCCCCTTGCTGGCCTACCTGGAATTAGATTCCCGAAGCCGGTTTGGCTGCACTACTGAGGTGGCAGGACTGATGTTGGGTGTGGCACAGCGAGATGTACTCAAGTCACACTGGTCAAGCAACTTGAGCAGCTCTTCCTCTGTGGGGCCGCCAATATCTGAAAGAGACAGCTCTTAGTGCCCAAGGCCATTTACCACAGTCACGCACTTGTGAAGACAGAAAAATAACCACACCACAGTCCTGGCATAACACAACTTACCTTTGTCTTCACTCTTATTAACCATGTCCATAGCCGTGGTCAGGTCCCACATCTGGATGCTGCCATTGGAATGCCCAGTGAAGAGGTAGCGGCGTGGCCGGGAGCCCATTCTGCTGGATCCTTCACATTCTCGCACGGTAAATGATGAGATGGTAGTGCAGTCAACTGCCTGGATCTCACAGATCCTACAGGAAGAGAAACCCCAAGTTATCAAAACAGTTGCACCTGGCAGAGTTTGGCAAGTAAAGGCAGTACCATTATGATTTTTTGAGAAGGCACCAAACTTGTCATCAGAAAGAGACCTTTCTTCCAAACAAAACTCCTTCCCCTGAAAGACAGGCACACTGCTCAGCTGCAGACAGTGCCTTTCCCTACAATCCATCTGCAGTCATAGTACCTATTTTTGATAGGGAACCCCCATATGTTCAATGTCCATTTTCAGTGATTAGAAACCTAAGGCTCTCAAAAGAATGACAGCAACTAACCCCTTCATATGCCAGACAGTCTAAGAAACTAACCTGCAGAAACAGCTCATTTTTAACCATACAAAAGATATGCAAAAAATCCAAGGATGATGAAACCACAGCTATCATCTATACAGATAACTTTTGTCTTATGACAACTGCAATACCAATTGACATATCATATCTCCATTGCATTTTCATGTTATTTTAGAAGTTGATGCAGGGGAATGAGAGGAAAAGGACTCCCAAAATTAAGCTTCTAAGCCAGACTCCACACCAGAACCTCACATATTCCAGGTAATTAGTTTTACAGGCCCCCTGTATTGAGCTTTTTACTCAAGAAGTGCCAAAATAAGTCATCTAATAAAACTCTCTACCACATACAAATCTAGCCTGAAGGGAACAAAAAAAAAATAAAGTCCATCAGTAATCCACAGGGCTTCTGGCCTCAATTCAGATGCCCACAGTGTTATGACATCAATGGTTTCACCCAGATTCAAAGTTATTAGGCAAGAGATGCAAGAATAATAAGAAGCCTAGAACTGAGATGCACCATCTCTTCTGATCTCTTGCCATCTTCCTAGCCTAACAAGAAGAAGAGCAGCTGTGGTTATTTGGCAACTTTTTTTTTTACTACATTGGGAGCAACGTAGAAGAATATTACGAAGTCAAGCCTAAGTAAAGAATTGTATAGCTGGCCTAGAAGACAGTCTTTCCATTTTAAAGGTTCTAATATCTTCAAAGGAAGAGGGAAACTGCTTCCCTGTCTACCTTTGTGAGCAGCATGATCCCTGCCACCAGCAAACCTCAGCATTAGTTTTGAAATTTAATGTTAGCATAGTGTCACAGCTGAGAGTTACAGACTCTGTAGAGTCACACAAATGTTTGTTTTGTGAGGTCAGCAGGTAAGCCATCATGAAGCGAGTATCTGATACCACATTTTTCAAAATGCCATTTGGCTTCTAGGTTATAGCAGTTCATTAAGTACAGTTTCGTTACTAACAGACAAACTAGAGTTCAGCCAGAGCTGTCAAGCACATCAGAAGCTTGCTAAGAGCAACTGCATGCATCTTCAAGGGATGGGAGACCCTGCCACCTGAACAGTGTTGCTTCTTTCCCACTTAAAACCCTAAACATGGAGGTACCTTTTCCCAGTTGAAGACAGCCTTACAAACAGCTTATTAGTGATGGGGACAACTTTTTGGATAAACACCTGTTGATCATCACGTTCACCAAAGGGTCCTAGAGAAAAAAAGAAAGATGTCTTGTATGTTTATTTCTTTCTATTCTCCCACCCTCTTGCTCAGACAGTCCTGAAGACCCAAAGTCATATTAGTATGACCATTACAATTTTAAAGCATCAGGACCAGGGAATCAAAGATGACTAAGAGCTAGAAAAAGCCATCCAATAATTAGAAGCCTCTACAAATACAAATATTTTTTGTTCCTTTGTTTTAAAGGACACCCATTTTGAGTTTCATAGAGGAATTACTGTGTCAGTACAGACTCTACATTAGGCCTCTATAATTAACAATAACTACTTTCTTATTTTGCAGTTCCTAGATGTCTAAAGGCTTAGTCAGATTTCTTGCTGTAGTACTGACCCCACCCTGTATTCACAGGGCATCCTATTAATCAAAGGTTCATTTGGAAGACTCAGATCACAAAGGAATCTAGACTACCTGCCTACCCATATTTACTGACATGCATTCCTTCAGCAACTTTGCTATAGCGATGTGCTAGCACCATTTGCCTCTGCACTTTCAAGGCTTTGGTAAGCTTGTCACAACTTTAATTAAATTTCTTTAAGAATTTTTCACATATGCATCACTTAACCCCGACTGAACAGTGAACTGAAATTTGCAGTAGACCCAAACTTTTTTATGCTCATCTGCTTTAATACAGTCTCCTGTGCTTTCTGTCATTCTCTAGTTACACCAAACGTGACATGCTATACCAGTTTGCTCCAGGAAAAGGTAGAGCATCTGTGTTTGAAAGTTTTTCCTCCCTTTTTCTCACCTTCAGAGCAAGCCCTCTAAGTGTACTCACTCTAAACAGCCTAAATAGTATTTCCAGATGAATCTTACAGATGATCCCTGCCATCATTTCAAGGGGAGAGCAGTATATAAGAGTTTACACCCATCAGCTGACTTGCATGTTATAGGGTTGAAGGTCTGCTAAACCTTTACGATAAAACCAGTGAATGTACAGCTCAGCACAGCGCATTCAAGAGACAACCTACCAATGTCATTTCCGGAACAGTAACTGCCGTGACTCTCTGCTTCCTCCAGGGACAGGATTTTGAATGATGCAAGAGGTGTTGAGCCTGGCTGAGTTGAAATCATGCCCCGGAACCGAGTCACAGTCCATGTCCGTACATGGTTGTTATCAGCACAAACTAGAAAGGAAAAGATGTACAAGAACATTTACAAAGGATGACAAAACTTTTGAGATGATAAACTTCTGTAATGATTTCTATATCATAGTTCTTCAAGATCGAGCGATCAAGCAGAATTTAGTCAACGTCAGGCAACAAAGCACCTCCAGACAATTATCTAACAATCTACAAATTGTTGCTGATGTTGTGTTTTCCACAAATTTTCTCTCTTCCCTCAGAAATTCAAGAAAAAAAACTGAGGCAGGTGGAACACAACATTAAGGTTGGACTCAGTCAGCACCGGTAGCCTACAGAACACTTCAACCCTCTGCATGCAGACACTAGGACAGGACATGTCCTGAGAGCAGCCTGGGAGCAGAATCCTCATCACACAACCCGTGCTCTTCTATTCCATTCAACAGTTACTCAGTTTTCTACATAGAGATGTGCCCTTTCCTGGCACTGAGGGTTTCACACCAAGTTGCAGGGGAACAGATGACTGTTTGTTTGCAGTGTAATTGGATACATGCTTCCTGTTCCTTTTTTTAAAAACTTGGGATAGCAGCAGAAAGCAAACCTGTTCTCTGCCATGCCCTCATTGTTGGATTCTGAGTGAAACAGGTTCTTACACAGGGAGGAGTGACTGCATCTTTCCTGAAAGCAAGACACTTTCCTGAGCATAAGACAGGACAAATAGGATAGCACAACAAACACTGGGAGAGTGCTGAGAAAAGAAGCAGCACAGACAGCCCTCTGAAGCCATGGGAAGGCTTTTTCTAGGGCCCAAGAGGAGACTGTGCACATTTGCTGCAACCTAGAAAGCTCCTGAAAGGCTGTTAAAAGGATGACAAGTCCTAAAGGACTTGCTCACAATGATAAGACTTGACAAGGATACATTTGTTTACAAACTCCTTTGTTTCCACAAATGGCAACCTTGGAATAAGACACAAATGAAAGAGTTAGTTGTTCCAGTAGCTGGTCAAATAAAACCTAGGCCTTTAAACTGCTAAAGGCTTTGAAAAATGCTTACTTTAAGAAAGAGGATCCAAGCCAATCTAGCCCCTCCTCTGCCCTCAAATCTGTCCAACTCATTTCTATCACGTGGGAATGCAAGTTAAAGCAATGCATACAAATACTTTATTGCTCAGGACGAGGGGAGCACCACCAATACAAATTTGTTCACAGAAAAGAAGATTACCTGACACAAGGTGTTTCTCTGACAGCATGATCTTTGTAACAGGACTTCGATGAACTGTGAAGGTCTGGAAGAGCTGAGGCCCAGACCCAACTGTTTCAGGGTGCTGTACAATCACCCTCACTGCTCCAGAGCTGGTGCCATATGCAATCTCAATCCAGTTGCCACTTACACCTAAAGCAAGCAAAAGCACAGTTGTTCCCCTCAGGAATGAAAGTTTCTCTTACTGCGGCCAGCGAACGACGCAGTAGAAAACGGTATTTCCAAGTTTCCACAGTAAGAGAGATATTTATGTTAAACACTGTTTACTCATTTCCCATTTTACCACCAAAAGAAACAAAAAACCCAACTTTTTTCCAGTTCCATACCACACTCTTCAACACTATCTTAACAACAGCCTACTCACCCATTCTTTTCCCCCTCCCAAAACTGAAAGAAGAGATGGATAAAGTCATATCAGATATTTTGGCACTCCTCAGAGTAATATGGACAATACGTGCCACATAAAATTTATTTTTCTGCCTTAGTGGAAGGCAAATGGGTAAGCAAGGCAAGAGCAGAGAGGTAAAGAGGTCACTGTGGTATCAATATAATTATGTGAATAACCACTTTCTCCCAGTTTGCTTTTTTGGGGCGGTTTGCTTTGGGTTTTCTTTTGTTTTTCTGTTTTGTTTTTGGTTTGTTTGTTTGTTTTAATGTAAAAGATAGCTGCACTGTGATTACAAAAGGGTGTATAGACACAATAGCTAAGCATCATTCAGCTGCATATGGAAATGATTTTTAGTGTATTGGTGATAAGATTAAACACAACAGCAAGGCTGTCTCCCCCCCCAGTTCACCACAAACTATTTCAAGTGAATACAATTCATAATCTAACTGTCTATCTTGTGTAAAATGCTTAGAACCAGCAAAGGTAGATTATGCAGAAGCATTAATAAGTTATTAATTATGTTATTGCATTATACATTAACGTATAACGCATGATGTTCAAGCATATGCACACATACATGTGTGCATGTACCTATTTATATATATGTATAGATGTAAGGGGAGTAACACGAGTTACGCCTCGTGTTTATCGTTCATTTGAAAATGCTTAAGCCAAGAAAAAATCATAGTTTACATCAAGGGCTACCTTGTCTGCTTCAGCCCTGCTATGCAGCAATAGAAAAAGTCCATTCAGAAAAAAGAAAAAACCCACATCTGTAACAGACAGTCACTGAAGAGGCAGTGATAGAATACTGACTTGTTTTAGGTGTGAGGTAGACGCTGAGCGCTGTTATAGCATCATTGGAGGGATCATGGTACAATTCTGTCACTAGAAGATCATTGTCTTTCATTCGCAACGGGAACTTCTGCATGTCTGTGGGGAAGAGACATGTGTTTATTACTTTGAATAGACAGACTTATTCTGATACAACTTAGACCAATTAAAGAGTTTAAGAACAAAGCTGCTCAGTACCACCTCCTTTTTATTCCACCCTGCCTCCATTTCTTACCTATATAGTAGATAGAGCCGTTGTTACAGCCCAGCAGCAGAAAAGACCCAGCAGTATCATAGCTTGTGATAGGAACAACATCCTGAACCTAGTGCAAACAGAAATGAAAAAAAATGAAAATCAACAAATCAAGAAGTTAGGTTGCTACTTTCTCAGTTTTCAGACATTTTTGATACATTTTGTTGAAGAACACCTGAGTTTAGCACTGGTCTGAAGCTGTTGTGCACGCACTTGATCATACAATGGCATTCTTAAAGTACTGCTGGTAGATTACATTCCTCTACCCAACCAAATCTTACGTCATGGAGTTCAGCAGAAGCATGCAGACGTTAGCACAACTGCTCTGGAAGATCCTTCTCCATGTGAAGGCATAAAGCTTAGAGCATTGCAGCTAAACCACATCTTCAAAAGAGGATTTTTTTCCCCAACATTCAAAATAAGTGTACTTCGCACTTCCTGTCCTATCCCTTCTTCCCTTTCCGACAACTCCTTAAGAGGTTGCTGGGCAAAGGAATTAGATGTTGCCTCTTTAAGTCTTCCTTTACTCCCAGCTCTTGTGTCCCTCCACTAGCTTTTATGGAGATCTCAGCCTCTAGCAGATATATAATGAGGAGGAAAAAATTCTTGTCCCACTTCCAATACATATCCCCACCAAGTAAACTGGAAGGCAGCCCTATTACATTTTACTTACTGTTCTACAACTTAAGGTTGCCTTCTCTTTGCCCTCTAAGATCAAAAGGAGTGCTTATCCCCCCAGGTGGGACAGAGATCTCAAGCAATTCTTTTCTGCTTCAGCCCTGAGAAGAAAAAGCCAAAAGCCACTTTGTGAAGGGAGTAACTCAGTCGATCTTAGAAGGACTCCCAGTGTTGTTCAATTGATAAGGGAAGATGTTTTAGAGCTTGTCGGACACAAGCCCTGGGAGGAGTAAAATAACAACTTAGCCTGGGAGGAACAAAGAGTGTCTGCTCTTTGTTAGGAGATAATTAAGGAGGAACAGAAAGTGTTTGCTTTGTGATCAATCACCATAAAACAGTGTCTTTTGTGACAAGTTTGAAAAAACTGTGATAATGTTGGCATTTGACATTAACCAGCTAACAAGTATCTTGTGCAAGAGAACCAACCAATCAGCAAGGAACACGCTGTGCCTGAATCTGAGTGTGTAGTTTTTGGTTTGTATAAAAGTATGTGAAAAGCTACAATAAATCGACACTTTGCTTGCATCAAGCTATGTCCCGTCTCTCAATCGCGGCAACTTTGTCCAGAGCTCTCAAAAAATTCATAAAGTCATAGCATTTTTCCTGTACTCCATATGTTTCAATCAGTCCACTTAATGGACACTGAATACTAATTCATGGAAATTTCAGCTTAAGATCTCACTTCTCTCTGATCAGCAGCATCCTTCCGATTGCTTCACTTGCAAAATCATTTGCAAACTACCTACAATGAATCTGTTGGATAAAAGCAACACAACCAAAGAAAGCTCCCTGCACTCCAAACTAGTACCCATTCCTAACCTAAGGATAGTCCCTAAGCCCCTAAAACATATTCTAATCCTGTCACTCAGCCTTACAGAGAAGGCTGCAACATGAATACAGCTTCTGCGTATTTTCTGGGGAAGGTGGGGTGGGGAAAAGGGGAAGAGGAACTTTCCCCTCTTTTCTTTGTTTAAAGAACTACACCTCTCCCACTTATGTTCACCCATAATTCAGCACAGATCCAATGATAAAAATAAATTGTTCTTGGAAAGCACTTGGATTTTCCCCATATAACTGATGATTGAATGACCTGGCAAAGGATCCTTTCCAATTACTGAAAAGAATTGCTATTCTTATCTCAATACTTTCACGTAGTACTTTTTCAGATACAGCTGTTAAGGTAGCCTATGTTCCCCACAGTCAAATTCACACTACACCTAATTAAATAAGATATCTAATGATCTGGGCCACAGAACTTAGTTTCAAAAGATTTCTTTTTTTACAGACTACTTTAAAGGAGTAGTAAAAGAACAGAAAGGCAAGAAACTAAACAGAGTTTGGGCATTTAAGAGTCTATGGATCAAGCTGCAGTGTGCTCCCTGGTTCTGTGGATCAAAGGTACATACAGAAGCTCTCCCATCAATTTACAAAGTTTACAAAATTAGAAGGTAGAGTCAACGTATTAATGAATATATCACTTTACTCATCACCTTGCAGAAGGCATAGCAACTGCAAGGAGAGGTCTGAGCTGCCAACAGCAAAGACTGAGTCAGAGAGATCTTATAAAACAGAGTCCTTCCCTCTGCAGCAGAGATAGCCGTACACAGCAGCACTATGCACCAGTCACTGGGTAAAACACGGCCAGTGAGAAGGCTCACTTTCACACACTGTTTTTGTCATACTCTCTTGCTTTATGTTATATCTTATTCTGTAGCACTAAATATTCTGCTTCCTTTAAGCTCTCCTGTACTAAGAATTTCGTTACTGATGTATCTAGCACCCGCAAACTCTTCACCTTGTTGCATGCAACTGAAACACTTCCAGAGGAACAAGTACTAGGGAAACCACCTCAGCCAGTCTGCTCAGATCTCCAAGATGGGAAGAAGATGCCAGAACCAATTACAGCCAGAGGTCAGAGTTACATCTTCAGGGTGCAATACATCAAATACAAAAATCACAGTGAAAGGAAAAATAGGTTTGCACAAACTAAGCCTCCGTAAAGTAGAACTTAGAAAGGCATCATGAAAGAAAGTCTGAAAAGAAACAAAGTTCTTGGTCCAAAATGGGGCGTTGGCACATTCTACTCCTCAAAACCTCTCTCACTGCAGCAAGTGTGCTTACATCCTAAGACCAGAGCTATGGGCAACTCACTGAAAGCAGTTACACAAATATCATGTAGTCTCATAAGGACTTTGAAGATCAGAGGTACAACCCTGCCACTTAAATCTTTATGAGATTCTTGAAGAGCAACATGTCCTAAAGGGAGATGAAGGCCTATAAACACCTATTACTACTGAAAGAGCCTTAGGTACAGAAAGCACATTGAAACTGGCTGGATTTGGTTTTTTTCTTTGTTTGTTGGGGTTTTTTGTTGTAGGGGAGTTGTTGTGGCGATTTTTTTGTTTCTTTTTGGTTTGGTTTTTTTTTTTTTTTTGCTTGTTTGTTTTTTTTAAGGGAGCTATTCTTATCCTCTAGGGAAAAACAATAAAATTAGAAAGCCAAAAAACTTGGTTTTAGGATATCCTGCCATATAAGCCCCTCTTAAAGATCTTCTATTCTTCAATAAGAAATGTTTTCACCAAAGGAATAGCCAGTCAAACTGAGAAACTATTAACATGATCAGAAAGATTTCTGTGCTCCCCCTGGAAACAAAGATGAATGGGACATCGGTTTTTATTCCTTATGACTTGCTCCTTTAGAAAATATTGTCAAACGCCAGCTTGTCACACAGCATTAAGTTGTCTCTTAACAGAAGATTTTGCAAGGCGTCAAAAGAGCTTTAAATAATGCTTTGCTTAATTCAAGACCATACTAACATGTCTGTCTGCTGCAGAAGCAGTGCCATCCCATGCTTATTATGTGTTATTTGTTAGCAGCACTGTCACTTAAGGGTTGAATCAGAACTTAGTCAGCAAACAGTGCAGCAGCCCCAGGTCAGTTCTGCCTCTTGAGATTTGCAAGGCAATTTTGGGATTTTTGTTGCACCCAGGTTTTGTGCCACAAAGACATACATCTGACTGCGTTACAAGCTTTGTTACTCACATGAATGCTCAACTGTTTTCTCGGACTCATACAGACTCCAAGGATGTCTCTATTTAACATGCATTCTGACAACAGGAATAAAGTCAGTGCAGCCAGAAGCATCCACATGCAAGACAGACATCTTTAAAGCACCATATGTTTCTGCTGAAGAAGAGTCTCCCATTGTCAAACAACTTTTGAGATCCCCAGGTTTCAGACTGCATTCTTAACTTGTTTTCTTCTTCTTTCAGACAGTGCAGAAATTGCCATCACACATTGCCCACAAATATACACACACTTGACATCTATTACTCCAACTCACACCACGTCCTTTTATTTGAAAGCCTAAAAAGCATGCTTGGTAGTATCACCAAAAAATTCAACATTCCTCTCACAGGCACAATACTCTGATACCAAGGTGACAAACTCCATAACACAAGTCAGGACTGAAAACTCCGTGACAAGCATTTCACACATGCTTTTAGACTATTTTATTCTCTTTTTACTAGAAAGACATAACAGTTTATTAGAAGTGATGTGGGAAATTGAATTGAACATACCTGCCAATGCTGAGTCACGGCGTTCCACACTCCCACTTTCCCTGTATGGCTTGTAGCCACCAACTGGTTGCCAATAAAGAAGAGAGCATCTACAGGGACTCCAAGACTGAACACTCCTACAAAAAATGAAGAGTCTATGAAGCTCATCTAAAATGAAGAGAAAAAAACAGTAACAATGGAATCTCTCCACTATTATCATATGTCACATTAATTACAGTAGCAAGTAAAAGAACAGCCAAAACTGGGTTTACAGTGTGCTAGGTTCAAGCACCAACCTGGGTCCCATTAAACAAAATGGCAGTGTGAATCTCTGCTGATGCAATCATTACTAGGGAAGGATAAAGGAGGCAAGAGAAGAAAGAAGAGCCCATGTGAAATATGCATTCCAAGTTCTCAAATGGCTTTATACATCCTAAGGCATTAAAAAATAAATAAATAAAAATCCTATTACAGCAAGCAGGAATTTTTTGGTTGGTTTGGGTTTGTTGTTTTTTTTAATCTGTGACTATTAGGTGTCATTTAAGAAGCAGTAATTTCATGGGGTTTGCTAGACAGAGTAATTTATGCCATACTAGTTTGCAATTACCTTTTAAAGTATTACAAGTTCTCGCCTTTTTTTTTTTCTTTTTAAAGCCCAATCAAACAGATGTAGTCTGAAAACACGTTTTAGAAACTAACTATGGCTAACAAGGCTTCATCCTTATGCTTGGAAAAAGACTGAACAATCCCAATGTGACAGTACTTGAATACATTCAAATTTCTCTCTTAGTAGAAATACTTGAACCCAAAAAAATAAGCAGCCTGCAAAAGGCTATTTTTTTTTCTCTTTTCATCTCCAGATCTTTAAGTTTGGTTACAGTCCAGGAGTAGGGAGTACAGGCTATTAAAAATTGAAACTGTAAAGGGAACCAGCTTCACTAATCATCACATACTATTCAAAATCTGAAAGATAAGACTTACCAGCAAATGCTGGCCTTCCAAGAAAAGCAAATCTAGCATCAAGACCATTTCACTTAATAAAAACCAAAACACTGCAGAACATGATAAGCATTGATGACTATAGCTACAGTGGACCTTAACATCTGAGCTTTTCCTCTCTTTAGAGCTTCCTAGTCTCACCATAGATCCAATATGAATATTTTTAATTGAACTGCAAGCTTGGACAGCATACTGCATTTTGTAATATTTGTTGTACCACATATTTAGAAGTTACAGCAAACTAAAAAGGTCTGAGATCATTTCCAAGTTTGCCAGCTATGAAGTCCAGCAAACTGGCCCTGTAAGTAACTCAGTTTGTAAGTATTTCCAGGCTAAATTTTACTGGGGGTAGATTACATGACTGAGTGCCAAACTTCACTCAGAAGTTTCCTGTTCCACACTGCTCACTCTACATATTTATATTACTCCTCACTAATATACTTCAACTGCAGCAGACAGATGTATTCAAAACAAGAGTAGTACCCAATAGCTGAAAAAATTCCCAACACCATTTTGGACAAATTCAAATGACCAGAGTGACATTCCAACCAAGAAGCAGCCCTCTGTAACACCCCAAGAAGGAACCTTAGGAAGCTCAATATATACTTATGGTTTAATTAGGATGTTAAACTGTTTTCCAGGGCACAGTACAATCATTTGATGCAGATGAGATTCAGCAGTACAGGGCACATGAAAAAGGCAATAATAAAAAATCCACAGAAACAACTAGAATTGATTACTCCAGAGAAGGATGAGGTTCAAGGAAATCAAGGAAGACAGCTTGAATGGTCTGGAGGAATTTGAAGTGTCACTCCAACTTAGGCTCAACAATCTTGAGAACCATCCACAGGGGAGACAATGCTATACGTAATGACAGGCTCTTGTCTTAAGGGTCCCTCTCAGTAAAATACTGCTTACAGCAGCCATCCCACAGCAGTGTCTTATGTAAGTAATATTGAAAGGAAAGAGAATGCTCTGGGAGAGCTCTATCACAAAGACACCAGCCCACACAATTTTCTGGGGATGGCGTCGCCAGGCTCCAATGACTGCTTGGAACAAGTAGTTTCTTTCAAAAGATGATAGCAACATACTGTATCTTTAACATAAAGCAGGACTGCAAGCATTTGCCACTACAAAGAAACAAGACAGCTGTGTTCAAGTTATTACTATGTAACACAAGCATATTCTAGGTTTTTTTAAAACCAAGCAGCATGACCTATTATCCAAAAGAGGAACAGCACATTTTGTTCCATGTTAGTCAGACTAAAGATTCAATCCTGAAGGCACTTTCCCTCTGCTCCTGCTGGCACCAAGTGGCATTTCCTTTGTTTCATAAAGTCCCTTCAATGCAGAACACCCTGTTTAACAAAAGCGCTTCCTTCAGCTTTTTTGCCGTCTTCAGTTGTGGCCTGAGTAATCAGTCTAATGACCTTGGCATATTTTAGAGGCTTTATTTGAAGTAAAAGTCCACTTACGATTTTTGCCTCTCTTTGCACCTGATTTTTGAAAATCCAAGATGTTGCTTCACATATCTCATTGCAAATCCCAAGGAAAGACAAGCAGCTAAGTCAAACCAGAAAATGCCGGAGGAAGGTAATAGCATAGTGCTTATAGCGATGCCTATTACAGGAGGACAGCTGTCATCTACCTCTTCTCTGCCTTTAAGATTTGGTCAAGGAGAGCGTAACAGAAGAAAAGGCTTCTCAAGTACAATATTTACTCCCTGTTTAATAGAGATATTTCACATTCAACTGTTAGACACACAATGGAGGTTTTCTTTTTTTTTTCCAAATACAATGGAACCTCCTTTTCTGTTTTGCTGACCATGATTACGCATAACTCCTCTACAAATCACATGAGTGACATGTAAAAGAGCAGTATACAGCTGCATTATCTCATGCAAGACCTTAGCCTTTCCCCATCTTCAAATCTAACTTGGTGCTTCCACTCATTCAAGCATAAAAAAAAGCAACAGCCATTAACATAGCTAGAAATTGCCTAAGCATCTTTCAAGTAAGCTCTTCCTTTAAAGGCATAAGGATCAAAATTTCAATTTGGTCATTTTGACTTTAATTAATGACCACATTACTTCTCATGACTTCAACTATGGTGATACATCTAACAACGAATCAACTCAGCATAAAGTTTCAGAGAAAAGCGGCCACATAGGTGTATTGCTGTCATACTTTGTTAGCAATATCCACCGCCAGAGGAAACAGACATTACTGTCATAACAGTGGTGATTCAAACACCAGGGATTAGGCTAGAGGAAGTTCCTGATAACGTTCCCTTCGCTGCCTCCCAAACTTGCCCTGTATTTGAAGAATAGCAAGTCAGACAAGTATCTCAGTACCAAGGAAAATTTACTTCTGAAAATGTCTTCTTGCTATTTCTAAACCCTCCCTAATTGTGTGTACTTCAGTGCCAAGGCATACAAACAGTAATGTCAACCAGAAAAGGAAAGTCAAAAGAAAGCATCCCCCTGGCGATACGATTCCTGGAGACAGGAAGGTGATTCAAGACAGCCAGCATTACTTCACCAAGGGCAAGCCCTCCCTGTCTAACCTAGTGGCCTCCTATGATGGAGTGACTACATCAGCACACAAAGGAAGAGCTATGGATGTCACCTATCTGGAATTCTGTATAGCCTTTGACAGGGTCCCCCACAACACTCTTCTCTCTGAATTGGAGAGGTATGGATTTGATGGGTGGACTGTTTGGTGGATGAGGAATTAGTTGAAAGGTGGCATCCAGAGCATAGTGGTCAATGGCTCAATGTCCAGATGGAGATCTGTGACAAGTGGTGTCCCCCAGCGGTCCGTATTGGGACCAGTACTGTTTAATAACTTCACCAATGACATAGACAATGGGATCACCCTCAGCAACTTTGCAAACACCACCAAGCTGAGTGGTGCAGTTGATATGCCTGAGGGACGCGATGCCATCCAAAGGGACCTGGACAGGCTTGAGAATTAGGTCCACGTGAACGTCATGAGGCTCACCAAGGTCAAGTGCAAGGTGCTGTACCTGGCTCAGGGCAACCCTCAGTACCAAGACAGGCTGAGGGATGAAGGGCTTGAGAGTAGCCCTGCTGACAAGGACCTGAGGGTACTAGTGGATGAAAAGCTGGGCATGAACCAAAAATGAGCGCTTGCAGCCCAGCATCAAAAGAAGCATGGCCAGCAGGTCGAGGGAGGTGATTCTGCCCCTCTACTCCGCTTTGGTGAGACCTCACCTGGAGTACTGCATCCAGCTCTGGAGCACTGCATCCAGCTCTGGAGCCCTCAGCACAGGAAAGACAGGGACCTGTTGGAGCGAGTCCAGAAGAGGGCCAACAAAGGGTGGGAGCCACCAGAGGGATGGAGCACCTCTACTATGAGGACAGGCTGAGAGAGTTTGGATTGTTCGGCCTGGAGAAGAGAAGGCTCCAGGGAGACCTTATTCCGGCCTTTCAGTAGTTCAAGGGGGCCTACAGGAAAGATGGGGACAAACTTTTTAGCAGGGCCTGTTGTGATAGGACAAAGGGTAATGGCTTTAAACTAAAAGAGGGAAGATTTAGACTAGATATAAGGAAGAATTTTTTTACAATGAGGGTGGTGAAACCCTGCAACAGGTTGCCCAGAGAGGTGGTAGATGTACCCTCCCTGGAAACATTCACAGTCAAGTTGGACAGGGCTCTGAGCAACCTGATCTAAGTTGAAGATGTCCCCTGCTCATTGCAGGGAGGTTGGACTAGATGACCTTTAAAGGTCCTTCCAACCCAAACTATTCTATGATTCTAATTCCTGTATTCTTAGGGCAGTAAAGTGTGCTTTTTCCCTAGCAAGTTATAAAATGAAGAAATTTTCAACTTCCAAATTCCATTTATGAACTACATTTGACAGAACTGAAACCTTTTCATCACCTGTATAAAAATATGACTTTAATAAGGCAAATAAAAGAACAGAATCTCCCAGTATCTCTAGCCTTCCATCTCAGAAACTTAGCTCCTTTGTGCTATGGCCTAGATTCAAATGCCAGTCCAGGGAAAAGTTTAACTATAATTTGCATCTTCAGACAAAAACTCAAGATGAACTGAACAGTATTAGTTAGTATCTGTTCAGTAATCAGGCTACTTTTTTATTATTCATCTTTTTGCTTTTGAGAAAGGACCCCTCTAGCATGACAGAGAAGTTAATAAGCTCCAATACATTGCTTACTATAGCTTGTTTTGACACTTTATGAAACTGATTACCAAACAGTGCTAATCATACCTACCTCAAAATCAGGTCACAGACTTCTTTCTGGTTAAACATACACAAAAATTAAAAACCCAAGCAATTATAGTTACCGATTTCACTGCCGCTACCACCATCTTGAATGCTCCACAAGATTATGCTACTCTCTGAGGCAACTGCAACCATCTTATCCTTGTCTCCATGAGGTCCTCCAACCACCTTAGCGTTGAGAGCCACTCGCTCAATTGTCCAATCCAGATAGGGGCTCGTGAACACCTGTTGCCATCCAGATGATTCTTTAATTCTGGAAGGGAAAAGGAGGGAACAAGTGAGCAGAGGTTAGAGAATCAGACACAGACATCTCAGTCTAAGCCTGAACACTGTGGATCATCCAGCCAAAGGTTTGGGCAAGTAAAAATGCTAAAGAATGAGGTTCAGCATAAGACTTCAGAAGAAATCTCAATTTCCGGAGGCAAGGTGTCTTACATATCACACCGAAACATAAAGCTGTGCTATCTAGTCACATTTTCTGTTTATGGTATACCGTAAACAGACAGCCTGGGTGCATCAAGAGTGTGGCCAGCAGGTCGAGGGAGGCCATCCTCCCCCTCTACTCTGCCCTGGTGAGCCGCCATCAGGACTACTGTGCCCAATTGTGGGCTCGCCAGTTCAAGAAGGACAGGGAACTGCTGGAGAGGGTACAGCAAAAGGCCACAAAAATGATTAGAGGACTAGAACACCTCTCTTATGAGGAAAGGCTGAGGGACTTGGGTCTTTTTAGTCTGGAGAAGAGAAGGCTGAGGAGGAATCTGATCAATGCTTATAAATACTTAAAGGATGGGTGTCAAGAGAATGGGACCAGTCTTTTTTCAGTGGTGCCCAGCGACAGGGCAAGAGGTAACGGCCACAAACTTGAATGTAGGAAGTTCCATCTAAACATGAAAAGGAACTTCTTTACTTTGAGGGTGGGAGAGCTCTGGAACAGGCTGCCCAGAGAGGTGGTGGAGTCTCTGTCTCTGGAGATGTTCAAAACCCACCTGGACACGTTCCTCCGCAACCTGCTTTGGTAGGGGGGTTGGACTAGGTGATCTCCAGAGGTCCCTTCCAACCCCACATCACCTGTGATTCTGTGACTATATGCTCTATTTTTAGAGAGTCATTTGCCTGTGCAATTTTAAAGACCTACATGATACCAAAAAAGCACAATTTATCTGATTTCATTTTAGGCAATAATAACTTTGCAACTGACCTAGAGCACAGTAAATCTAAGCAGTTAAATTAGATAAATGTTAACATGGAAAGCAGAAACATATCTATAGTATTTTTTGCTATGGTTGCCATTCTTTCATTAAGCATTGCATCCCACCTAGAGATGAAGCCACCACAGATCACTGTGCTCTACCCATACAGTATGCAGAAGAAATTGTAGTGAAGTGACTTAAGAACAGGACTGAAATATCCATAAGCCTTTAAATGCAACGACGACATTCTCACAAGCTTTAGTATCAAGTTTTGAAGACTTCTGCCATACTTCAAAGGGAAAAAAAATACTATCTTTAGGATGTACTGTGCTTTGCTGTCGCTTTTTACTAAAATAATTATCTCCATTATTTAAATAATTTCTCTTCCAAGTGGCACAAAAGAAAGTCACAAAACTAAATATCTCGGTGTATTTAATTTCTTACTGCATGGGATTCACTGTCCAGTCCACTACAAACTACCACTTTGAGAAGTGATTCTGGCAAAAATGCAGATGTTCAGTTGTTACATTAAGATAATCCTGACAAAAAAAAAAAAATCACACTGCTTGACTGCAGCATAGTAGTATAAGCAACGATATATAATAATTTTTGGGTAGAGGGAAGTAGCTTTATGGGCATGATGTCTTCTGAAACACTAGATATTAAAAAATGTCTGGACAAATTCACTTAGACAGGTACTAAGATGCAGCAGAGAGGAGAAAAAACTGTTACCAAAGCTGTATAAGAGCTTTAATGGAGGAGGGAAAATTCCACCATTGTATTCCTAGAGCTCCTGCAAGTTACAGAAGAAAAAACCAAACTCAAATCAAGACAAGACTGCTATCTTGAGTCACTGTGAAGAAAAACAGGATTTTACATTGGCATATTGACCTGTGGCCTCTTTCAGCAACCATTCAAGTCTGACACGCTTCACCAAAAGCATCAGTAATGACTTAAGTTCAATGGTAACAAATCACATTAAGTAGATTACCAAAGAGGCAGAATCTTTCACTTAAGTGAGCTAGCATCCAAGGAAAACAGTCAGAAATAAAATCCTAAGGAGGGAACAATTAGCACAAAGACAATTGCAAATCATTGTCTCTTTCTCCAGTCAGACCCAATTAAACATAATTAAAAACAAGAACATTAAGTAGAGCAAGAGAAGCCACATTTAGTACAAATTACAGCAAAACAAATTGCAGTGGTGAATACAAGAGGCAAGTTAGATGTGATTTAAGTTACAAAGTCTAAGCAAGTAAATTAGTATTCTATATAGTGAAAAAGGCAGCAAACTATGGCTTCAGCTTGGCAGTAAAGAAAAAAGCTATTCACATTATTCTCTTTACTCTGCCTTCTGTTTCTGTTTGGTTTTGGAAACAGCTCATTAAAACATTACTTTTCACTGAAAAGACAGCTGCCAAATAAATCAAGACTATGAGATTTGAACTAAGAACAGCTTCTGTAATACAAAGGTGTTAGTTATCTTCACCTGATCTTAAAAAATAGCCAGTTTGTTTACAAGACACTTAAAGACATTTTTCAGCCATCTAGGTGAAGTAGCAATTGTTTAACAGTTCCGCTAAGCAAAAAAAATGGAAGTTTAAGAAAGGTACATCACTTAAGTAGCAAACATCCATTAACTGTTTCAAATTCTTTGACAGTCTAACTTCACAGTCTTCAAACCCATATAGTAGGAAGAAATTTTAAAATTAGTATTTCCTTTAAAAGCCTGCTTTAAAATGGGCTTTTGAAGCAGTTAAATTGGAGTCCATTACTTTCGCAATGTCACTAAGAATTGACATCAAAGCAGCAAAATTTGAATTCCTATCAAGCAGTTTATTTGCACAAGCATGAAGGGCAAAAAACTTACATTTATGGCAGCAGACTGAAAGCATGTGACCTACTGTCATTTCAGAGTAAAGCAAGCTTTTTGCTTTGCTCATAACAAATTATCATATCTTTTTGAGATTCCTGTAACCTGACAAGCAACTATATTCATACCTGTAGCAAACAGCAAAATGGGCATAGGCAGCTACTATCCAATTGTGGTGGCCAGCTACTATTAGGACTTTCCGTGGGTCCACAGGAAATCCTAAAAACAATAACAAAGCTAAAGTCAGTCAAGTGATGGGTATTAGAAGACGAGCAGAAATATCTAGAACAGGAGAGTGCTCTCTGCTACGATATGCAACAGAAACTTTAATAATGAAGTTATTCAAGAAACATTTTCAGCTAGATTCTAGTTAGCAATATTACTTCTCACAATTCTACAACCATCACAAGTTTTACACAGAAGGAAGACATTTCACCTCAGTCACTACAATGCAAAATGTTTTTGAGGAGAAAGAGGGAAGTACATGCCTCAGTTTTAAAGCCTGCCAAACTGGTAAAAATTTGAGGATTGTTACCAAATAAGAAACAATGTTTTCTTTTGTAACAGTTCTGTCCAAATGGTTGGTGCAACCCTGTATATAATTTTTCCAGATTTTTAAACTGGAATTTCCAGTATCTCAGAATACCTATAGCTCCTCCATTTATTATCTACTGGGAACATATGTGTTTCTGATTTATAACTAAATTAGGTTTGGCAAAAGCGTTGGATGTTACTGGAAATCAGTGGTTATGGTACTTCCCAGAGTTAGCTCTCAGCCTTGACACGCTAAAGAACTAATGCCTAAAGACTGCATCTTCTATCTTGTTTTCCCTAAGACTGACCTCTTCCAAGCCTGCAGCAACTAAAAAAGAAAAATCATATCCAAGGCTTATTTTTATATTACCTGGATATAGATTTAACATACTCTAGATTTTCCTAGCACTGCTACAATTTACACAATTATAGCAGCATCATTTTGCTTGCAAAGTCAAAAGCTTGAAAATGACAGAATTCAAGTCTGTCTTATTTACAGTTTTTATATGTTTTATATGAAAAGTACTCCGTGTAGTCAAACAACTGAAGACTACCTTTACTCTAAAGATTCAACTCTTGCAGGCCAAGAGAGGCACCAGGAGGAAGAATGAGGTGCAAAAGCAGGAAGGAGGTACTGAACAAAGACACGCTGGTCTGTCTGGTTTTTATTGTGGCTTTAGTACAGTGTAAGGGACTTGTCTAAGGGCCATACTAAGATGCCCTAAGAACTTTGATTTGCCTTTCTCTCAGCCTCATGCCTTGATTGCGCAGCAGTGAGCCTTAAATACTGTATAGGAAGGGAGTAATGTTTATGTAAGTGTTCAGCAGTTTAAGATCAGACAAACATAGAATAACAGACTGAAATCAGAAATAGTAACTCGGTTTTTATTTCCCAGTGACAATCATCTTTGCAATTTGTTTTGGTTTTAAAACTGATATTCCTTACCTAGCCTGACTGTACCTTCCCCAGTACCACCAAGTGTAGGTTGGACACCACCTCCATGAATCTCACTCTCAGAGCAGTTTTGACCAGTTCTAACATCAGCTGGTGGCCCAGCAGTATTATTTATTTTACGGTTGGGAATGCCTACAAAAAACAAGAGAGATGTTTTGTCCCACTCTAAAATTTAGCAATATAATAGATATCCATTCACTTTCAAAATACAGGATTAATACTTGTATATTTTGATCTAAAGTCTAATCTGCTATATGAATCAGGCAATACCTTAACACTGAAACAGAAAATGCTTTTGCCCTCTACCTTGACATGGACAATTTAAGGAATTGTCTTCAGAAAACTTGTCAACAATTGACTAGATATCCCTTAGACATCCTTAGACAACCTAATCCCTTAGGTTAACATATGAACTGTGTTAATCTCTGTAGAGAAGTAAAAATCTAACAAGTTAAGGAAAGCTCATTTGTGCTGATTGGTCATCTACATATGAGCACCTAAAGTAACTGTGCCTTCAGAAAGAAGAAAGCACTCCATGCTGATAACATTTAACTGAAGTGTACTTGACGAACCTCTACTCTAGTCTACTACCAAACACAGCCTGCTTAGTATTAATATGCCATTTCATACAGTGTGCAGATAAAAGCCTTGCTTTTGAACCATAACAATGTTAAATTCAATTATTCATCTTAATCTTTCCATAGGAAAGCCTTCTCTGGACAGTTTGACAGCTAGAGTAACTACCTCAGCCAATCACCCCAGAAACTACAGCATTAAGTGACCACAAGCAACATCAGATCATGAATACAAAAATACCTGGAGGAGGCAGGTAGCCATGAAAAAGGACACTTCCACATGATGAGCGTTCCAGTTCTTCACATAGTAGCAATCTTCTCACTAAGGATGAGAAAAGATATGACCATAGCTTTCACTTCCCAGGAAATATTACATTTATTTCAAATAATCTTCTGTATCAGTAAGTTTGAAAATCTTCAGGGTTACAACTGCCCAGGACTTGTAAGTGCATCATTGAGATGACCTTATATTTAAAAAAGAAAAGAAATTACCTAATGGAGTGATTCCATAGAATTCAGCTTCATGCCTGAGAACATTGATACTCACTCCCCTAGAGAAATAAAAAACAAAACAAAACAAAACCCAACAAAAACCACAAGAACAGAGCAAGTCAATACTTTGAATTTAAATACTTGCATATAAATACAAATTATACCACGTGAATGTCAAGCTACCTGTTTACAGAATTACCATCAAATACAATTAATATGCTGATGTTTGAGATTACAAAGTGATCTTCATATTAATTATCTTTCATTAAAATAAGGATACAGAACGAATAAAGAAATGCATTGCCAAAGTCGTTTAAATTACAAGAATCCACTAACAAAATATAATGTTACCATTTCTGTCTCCGCCACACCATACATATGCTCTAGACATGGCACAAGATCTACCAGGGAGCCTAGTCATACACTAGGCACTGAACTAGCTGAGTAAAACTGAACAATGCTCATTTGAAGAAGTTTTCTAATGCATCTGATCAAACTAATTTTCACTTGGAGTAATTAGAACTTCTTACCGTAAGTCTAACTCCTTTGTGCGGAGAAAATTTAAAATAGGTGCAAATGCTGCTGGATCTCGATCAATAAATATCTGCAAAGAAAAATCACCGTACTTTCAGCATTATTACGGAGCAACCACCAATTAAAATGCTTTTTAATGCTCAGCGTGGGAAAGAGGAATTGAAGATGAGGCAGTCGGCAGACAAACATAACTCAAAGTTTCTGGACTACTCCTTTGCTCTCATTATTCTTCTACCATCCACTTATTCAACATTCTTAAAAGACATATATACAAACACCGCTGCAAATAGATGATACTTAATAAACATATTCTTTAAGTTCTAGAGTCTCTACAAAGGTCAATTACTCTCACATTCTATTGTGGTCAGGATGCGGTAAATGTCATAAGATTAAGTTTAGCCTTTTTTTTTAATTATTACTTTTTAATTAAGTCAATTGCCATTACAATTACCTCTATGCTTTTAGCCAAGTACTTGTGTGCCCTACTATCACTCAACAACATTGATATTCTTAAATGGTGAACTATAGTTACAGCACCTACACAGACTGAAATGGCCATTTGGCTATATTTATTTGCCATCAAAAGCTACATTTCCATGTCAGGATTACTCAACTACGTATGCAATACTGTCTAATGAAAATGACTCCTCCCTTTGCAATACAGCAATTAGCACTTCTCCCTGTTTAAAAAGTACAGTTTCTGTCTCTGCATTGTCTGTACAATGCAGAATGAGCACAGAAATATGCACATCATTCCAGTCTCATTTATCTTGGAATGAAGATGAGAACCAAGGAATCCAGAGATGTCACTGATTTTCATGAAAGCTTGCAGACCATGACATTCAAGTAGTTACATCTGTGAGACCTTTACTCTGTCCTAAACGTCGTTAAAGCTTGACTAGAAATAACTAAATTAAATACTTCCAGTCATTCTCCCACTCAATCGCATGAACAGTATTGCAACTAGGCCTTGAGATAATAAAAGTGTATTTTGTATCAAATCTAACACAACAAAAGGGAAATATATGGTGACATTTTGAAATTATTTCGAAGTCCTGTATTTTCCTCCTGTTAAAATAAGTGACAAAACATGAAAAAAACGTCAAGTCCAATTGAACATTACTCCTCATGGACTCTGAAGCAAAGCTGGTACTGTCAGCATTTTAAAAGTAGGCTTCTGCAACACTACTATTAGGAGTTATGTAATACAACAGCGACACAGAAAATACTGGCAAAAGCCAAACCAAGTTTTTAAAAGCCCAGGAATGCGAATGTTTTTAATTCATTTGGCCATTTGTTTTCCGTGCTTTTAAGCATAGCTGACTCGGGCAGTGTAACTCCCATTGGCACCCACAGTGAATACTCTTTAGGAGAGAACCTAACTGAAAGCATAACATCAAATTAACTGTTATCACTAGATTTATTACTTACAGCACCAGTTTCATCCTTTAGTGTTGAAATTCTTCCACTCAGCAAACTGAAACACAGGAAATCTTTGTTAGATGTCCCCCAGAAATGTACTAACACAAATACAAGACAGCAACACTCTCAGTCAGTTTGCTTTATTTGTGTATTGTAGATTGCATTTTGGTAAAACTGTACAGCTGAGCAAAGAAAACTCCTTAGGTAAGGCAGAATGCCAGTAAGCGTGAAGTGTCTCTCCTGAACAAAGGAGCAGTGCATGCACACCTGAGGATAAGTAAAGAACTGCATCATAAGGACCTTCAGATTCCCAAAGAAAACAGACACAAGGCCCAGCCTGAAAAGATGGAAAAGTTTTCCCAGGCACCCAGAGGGTTACACAGTTTGTTACAATCTTGTAAATCAGTAAAAGCTGTTGAAGTAAAAAGGAAGAATAAACAATCCATTCTGCGAGGACTTACTGGGCAAGAATGGGGTGGATAAGTTTTTACACCATTTTACTTCAAAGTTTCTCTGCCATCATATCAAAGTACTTTTGCTCCAGACCAGTAGAAAACACAACACCAAGACCTTGTTTTACAGATACAAAGCAAACTAATGGCAACAGTTTTATTTCAAGATTCCAGCTGAGTCTGGATGGCAATCACTTCGGAGATTTCCCAGTATTGGATGACTTTCAGAACAACCTCCTTATACAGTATATTTAGTGTTGAGAGATTGGGGAATAAGTGAGGGACCTCCTCTGCGTGCCTTTCCTTCCATGCCTCAAAGAAGGTGACATTTCCCTGGCACTCCATTTATCTGAACAATTTGGTAAAACAGGAGCAGGTAATGTCTATGTCAGCTGCCAGGCCTTTATTGGGAAAGAAGTCTAGAGTACAAAACCTAAACATAAGGAAGCAAAACTGCCAGCCTTTAGGTCTTCTTGTATGTGTTTGGGATTAAACGGGGTGGTAGAGGTACTGCAACCATAGCACAAAATTACTAGGGTACAAACAGTAAGCAGCACAACCCACAGAAGTAGTAAGAGTTAGCAGAATAATTCAGAGTTAGCTCTAAATAGTAGAGTTAGCTCAATAATTCAGCAGCTCAATACCACAAGTTAAAATCCTCAAAACTTGACTAACCTCAAGGTACATCAAAAATTCAAAAAATATTAAAGGCAGTGCTACCTTGTATGGTCAATAAGATCACATGTGGCAATACAGTAATAAAGTCAGTGGCATCTCCCTTTCCTGCAGACGTGGAGCATTATTTCTACAACACTCCATCTAAAAAGTGACAACTCTTCAGCACATATAAATAGCCACAGCATCATTCAAGATAGAAGAAGCCTTTTGGATAACAGCTTATTTCAAATTAACCTGTCCCATTGCTTGAGACAGAGAAAAACCATTAAGGAATATAGACACTATTTACAGCATAAATTAAGAAATGAGAACATATATATATTTTTTAATGACTCTTAATTTGTCTTTGTGTAATGTGATGATATATTACAAATACCTGGAAAAAAAGGAGTCTGGAATCCACATTAGTGTTTGTCTTGAAGTGCTGAACCTAGGAAACCAAAGTTACAAGTTTAGAATCAGCCGTAAAATTGGAAGGAACTCTGCTTTATCAAAATTATTTTATTTGTCCTAAAAAACTGCTATCAAACAGGTTTGGGAAGTCTGAGATCATTTAAACATGCACAAAGTCACAGAGGTTGCAGATTTTTGCACAGATTGCCCTTAAGCATGAAGCAGGAATGTCCCGAAACCCCCAAATTGTCATTCTTTTCATGTTTGTAACACACTGTCCCAAGCTTTCTGTATTTTCTGGTTCTCACACTTTGTCAACATTAAGGCTTGAAAAAAACCACCACAGACACAGAAAAACCACACACACAAGAAGCAGTCACTAAAACATAAGTTTATCAACAACGGGCTACATTTGTCTTTAACTGCATGTTACTCTAACTTAGGACTCAAAGGGTGCTTGCTCCCTTGTGCACTGCAAAAGACTACAACGAGTTCAAGTTAATATTTTACAGTAACCTTAATCATTTGCCATTTTGCTATTCAGACCCTCTTGGAGAAGGCCAATAACAGTTAGAAGAAAGAAAGAATTACTTCGAATCATATTATGAAATAATAAAAATTACAGTATTATTTATGATGCCAGACAGTATTTCACATAATAAATAACCAGGAACTCTTTTATATTACTTCTGGTTTTGATTTAACATGAAGGAAGACAACTGGACTGGCAGCTTGGACAACGAGTTCATGCTCTGCATCAGCTCTCTGACTGCACAGATCCTCTTGCTAGTACCGTGACTAAGAAGCCTTGGATCACCTCTTCATTAATGGAAATCAAAAAGCGCAAAAGTAAAATTCCATGACAGCTTTCCATATAGGAAATATAGGAATACATTACAAAATATTTTTGTACTTGACCGCAATTCAACTGTTTTTCACTTCTTGTATTTTCCAGTTTTGGAGAAAAAAAAAAAAAAAGATGCAAACAAAAAGTGTTACTGTATACCCTCTAAGAGGCAAAACACAAAGAAACACAAAGACTATATGGAACTACCATCCCGCATAAAAGGTGGATTGTGTAGCTGCCACTGCAAGCGTAACAATGACGGGTCTGTTCTTAACAGAAAATCTACAGTATCTGTGTTCTAAGCACAAAGTCTTTTCTAAAAATTAAATAAGATTAAAGAGAATCAAAGCAGTTTGCTATTTCAATGGAAAGTGACTTCTAAGCATATTTGCAGTTTTGTATAGCTTTTCTCATCAGTAACACAGACCTCTACCCTTCTCTACTTTAAGAGCAAGTGATGATCCATTTGACTATATTACAGTATGTGCATAATAGAAAACAATGACTTACATTAATTTTATCCAAGATTAATCAAGACACTGCTTGTAACTATGGGGACAGGTGCAGTACCACCAGTTAGCCCTTTTAAAGGTCTTCACAAGCTAAAGACTTTTTTTTGATACTTAAAATATTTTAAAATTTTCAGTTATTTTTGTGTTTTTAGAAAAAAAAACAGAAGAAAAAAAACACAGAGGACTTATGGTTTCCCAGGAAGATGTGTATAGGTATGGAAAAAGTACTAGAACCACAGCTAAATGGCATTTTCTGCAACACTGAATGATAAATGCTAAATTAATCCTGACGTAGTAAAGTCTAATGTGACCATGAAGACATTCAGGATCTTTGAACAGATGTTTAAGAATTCAATATTACTATCTCCTCAATACACTACAGCCCAATTTCTGACCTGGAAGCATGCTTGCATTTAGGCACATGAGTGACTGTCAACGATTCACAGGTGTCAAGACTGAAGTTTTGCTGGTGTTTCGACCAGCTGGGTTTCACTTTAGCATTTCCTAAGTCAGCTAAAGAGCTTAGTAGCAAAATGTTTGGGAGTAGAAGACTAGCGCCAAAGAAGACTTCCAGAAAAACAAGCCACAAAATAAGGAAGACAGGAAAGACAGCCATCAACTGATTCCATGTTTGTCTCCTTGTAATTTTATCAGCGGGTTTAGATAGCACACAGATCTTCTGTTTGTGATTTAGCACTATGTTACCAGTTTAGTAAGGAATATCTCACGCTAACTTATACATTAGAAATTTTAATACCTATACGTTGTGTAAACAACGAGACAGAGTGTTCCTTTCTAGGATGCAGAAAGAAGCTCAGCTAGCAACATTTACACGTATCAGTGCATCTGCAGCTCCATGCAGCCAACACGCAGTGGTCAGACAGGTATGATATTAAGGAAAATTAGGCAACCCCAGTGCAATATCCTCAAACACTCTTAAACTGGTGGCAGCCTACAGGTATTTTAAAGAATATATAGGTAACTGGAAACACAGTAAGCATCAGTTATAAAACAACCATTTTCATAATCAATTGCACTTGTAGAGTTATAAACAGAAGGAGAGAAACAGACAAGGGACTTCACTAAACCTGTTATAGTAATTTCTGTCAATGTTAACTTGCAGGAGGCTTGTGCTGCCATCAAAAGAATCCACAAAAGCTGAGACCAGAAACTGTTGAAAGCAAATCCCACAACAGAGGAGATCTGAACCTTGTGTCACAACATGGAAACCTCAGGTCTCTGTACTAGATGCTCCAAAGTATAACTGCTGTAAGAGACAGAGGAGAACGCTGATTTCCTATTCTCATACAACTCTACAAACAAAACTAAGAGTTTCAGGGTAACAGGAACTAATGAAGAGGAGGAAACGTGTATTGTATCCCACGCTCCCCCATTTGCTGTCCAGATCATCCACTTCACTGTCAGCTTTGAGTCACCTGCCTTTGAAAGCTGAAAAGCCTGGCTCAGATACATTTTTTCAAATATGGGCACTAAAAGGGAAGTTGAGCTTGCACCTCTTACGCAGAGGTACTGTTGCACATTGTCTCCCTATCAAAAGGGAAACATCCGTCTTGTTAGGTTACACAGAGAAAAAATTAGGAAGGCAAAAGCCCAGCTGGAACTCAACCTGACTATTAATATAAGGGACAACAAAAAAAAGTTTTTAGAAATACATCAACAAAATGAGAGCCAGGGAGAATCTCCATCCCTTACTGGATGCGGGGGGGAACATTGCAACCAAAGATGAGGAGAAGGCTGAGATACTTAATGCCTTCTTTGCCTCTGTCTTCAATAGTCAGCCCAGCTACTTCCAGGGTGTTCAGCCTTCTGAGCCGGAAGACATAGACGGAGAACAGAACAACCCCCCATAATCCAGGAGGAAGTAGTTAATAATCTGCTTATGCACCTAGACACACATAAGTCTATGGGGCTGGATGGAATTCACCCAAGGGTACTCAGGGAGCTGGCGAGAGAGCTCACCAAGCCCCTCTCCATCATCTGTCAACAATCCTGGTCAACAGGAGAGGTACCAGATGACTGGATGGTGGCCAATGTGACACCTATCTACAAGAAGGGCCGGAAGGAGGATCCGGGGAACTACAGGCCCGTCAGCCTGACCTCAGTACCAGGAAAGATCATGGAAAGGATCATCTTGAGTGAGCTCTCACTGCAAGTGTAGGGCAGCCAAAGGATCAGGGCCAGCAAGCATGGGTTTATGAAAGGGGGAGGTCGTGCTTAACCAACTTGATCTCTTTCTATGACCCTGTGACCCGCCTTCTTGATGCAGGGAAGGCTGTGGACATTGTCTACCTAGACTTTGGTAAGGCCTTTGACACCAACCCTCACAGTGTTCTCCTGGAGAAGCTGATGAATCATGGCATAGACAAATGTACTCTTCACTGGGTAAAAAGTTGGCTGGCTAGCCGTGCCCAGAGAGTTATGATTAATGGGGTGAAATCTTGTTGGCGGCCAGTCGCCGGTAGTGTCCCTCAGAGCTCAGTTTTGGAGCTAGTATTGCTTAATATCTTTACTGATGATCTGGATAAGGGGACTGAGTGCACCCTCAGTGAGTTTGCAGATGACACCAAACTAGGTGTGAGTGTTGATCTGCTTGAGGGTAGGAAAGCTCTGCAGAGGGACCTGTACAGGTTGGATCAATGAGCCAAGGCCAATGGAATGAGGTTTAACAGGGACAAGTGTCAGGTCCTGCATTTCGGTCACAACCACCCCAGGCAACGCTACAGGCTTGGGGCAGAGTGGCTGGAAAGCTGCCCAGCAGAAAAGGGCCTGGGGGTATTGGTGGACAGCTGGCTTAACATGAGCCAGCAGTGTGCCCAGGTGGCCAACAGCATCCTGGCCTGTATCAGGAATATCATGGCCAGCAGGAGTAGGGGAGTGATCATGCCTCTGTATTCAGCACTGGTGAGGCCTCACCTTGAGTACTGTGTTCAGTTCTGGGCCCCTCACTACAGGAAGGACACTGAGCTGCTGGAGCGTGTCCAGAGGAGAGCCACCAAGCTGGTGAGGGGTCTAGAGAA
>JAHREE010000287.1:10185623-10335188 GCA_033628505.1 Tringa tobata | reverse complement strand
TCATGAGTCACACAAAAGGATAATGAGCCACTTCTTGAATAAAAAGTATTTAACGATTGGTGTTTCTACTTGTTCTACTTGTTAAATTGTTTCTCAATTTAAATGGTTACTTTAGCTTTAGATCTCTGATTTCCTACATTTCCAGAAAAATACTTCATATATTAGACCATACATACCAATTTATGAATCATAGGCTTTTCTGATTTTCCTTAATTGTTAGTTTAAGAACCAAGATGTGAAAAGCCAGTCAACAGCATGTCAGATAAAAATCCAGTAAAAGCTTACTGGGAGTGGAATACCAGCCATGCAGTTTCGCTTGAGGCTTCTTCATAGAACTGTGTTATTTTAATGTAATTTAGTAATCTATTCCAATTTAAATGGAATTCTCACCTGATATAGAAAAGACTTAATGGGTCTCTTCCAACCTAGATGATTCTATGATTCTATGATTCTAATATATAAATAAATGATACATATACTTTATCTAGTATTATCTGAATTTGTTTTTCTTTATCTCTTTCTTTCAGAATTCATAGGATTATAAACTAGAAGCACTTATGTTTTCAAACAGCTGGGGATGAAGTTTCTGGTTTGTAGATCTGCAAATTGATTAAATAAGCAGTTTGTTAATTTATTACAGTATTTCTCTAATCTCAGAAACATTATATTCTATTTTAAAAAAAAGTTTTTTACATTTCTGCAGTCTTGCAACTGTGTTTCTCCATTTCCCCCCTTGTTATCCTATTTATGAGACCTCTCCACCTTGTACCCATTGGGTACTGGTATGCTTCTCAGAAGGCATTTGGCAACTAGCTCCAAACCATTTAATTTACTTGCATTTGCCACACACAAATGTTCAAGTTATTATTTCCAGTGGCTACCAGGTTATGATTCCAGAGAAAGAATCCAGTTTCCAACTAATGTAATAATCCTTTCTTTTCTATTCAAGATCACAGAGTTGAATTGAAAGCCTAAATTGAAGTGATACTTTTTAATGGACTTAATGCCACAATTATACTAGGTTTGCTTACCACACAGCACAGATGCTTTAGTAATTTTCAGGCCTTTCTAAAGATCACAACATCTTCTAGTATCACATCCTGCCAATGACAATAGTCATTGACAGGTGCTTTTTTATATCCAAGTAACTGCCATAGTGACCTCAATTAGAGAGCTAAAAAGTGTCTTTCTAACCCTTGGAACTTAGTGGATGTTTTATGCCTGGAAGTGCAACTACATTTTATCCTATGTAAACTAAATATGCCTGGTTTTATTCTTTATATGTAATTCCCGTGGGTCTTCCTTTTCTTTGAATTACATAATTTAGTGACTTCAGACGTGTTTTTTCCTTTTTCATGCCAATGAGGGTACAGCTATATTAAGGGATAACAGCACCAGAAAAGTTCATAGGCACTATGAACTTTCCTATATCATTCTCTTCTACGACAGGAACAAGAAATATGGCAATAAGAACCTCCATGTGATAAAGCATGGCTACTATACAATACATACAGTTTTACTTACACTGCTTTAATTGTACCTCTAAATGTAGTGGAGAAGAAACAGGAGTGTGGGTATAGAGGGAGAAGGTTGTAGCCTTCTGCATCACGCCATGTGGCTCACCTGGGATGGCAGTGATGGCCCCTGCCTCGCTCACCTGTGCTCTGCTGCAGTGCTCAGGCAGAGCACGTCGTGGGCTACCAACACATGATAATTAGTGTGCCGTGTAATGGTGTCGTGTGATAACAACCATACAAAATGGTCTGACTAGCTTTCCTGTTCTGAGAGGAAAAGGGAAATACTTTAATGTCAAATATTTCTATTGCCTGCTGCCTACAGAATGCGATCTAAGTGATGGAGAAATTCTTACTGACCTCTTTGCGTTATGCTTTTCCTGTCCTTGCAGAAGTGAAGACATAATTCTTCACCCCACGTGTGATAAGTGCATAAACATTATGACTGACATATTCAGGTCATTGACTTTTCTTCATAATATAAGCAATATAAATTTTATGATATCTTTTGTTTCACAATGGTAGTCTGAACTGGACATATACTTGAATTATTTTAGCTTCATTAAAAACATTCCGTGATGATGAATCAACTTACAGAAAACCCACAGCTATTTCTTATTGTGCTCAAGTCTCATAAGAAACTTAAAGTTGTGAATTGTTTAAAAAAAAAACTAAACAAATCAAAAACTTTAAAGAATTAGTAATGCCAGAAAATTATTTCTGGAACAAATAAAGGAATACTAATATTTTTCAATATTGAATATACTGCTAAAGGAAAAGTAAAAAATGCTAGCAATATTGAAATGATGTATACTAACCTTGCTTGCACTGAATCTTGTGAATTTATAGCTGTAGTTTTTGATACCATGAGCAATATACTTGCTGTTGAAGAACATACTCTGCTAGAAATAACAAGGATATATAAAAAGGATATATAAAAGCAAAACTTACGATCACTTCATACCAGTGAAAAGATAAACTAATTTTCATGAAAATTTGGCAGCATTTATTATCCATCTGAATGACAGCGGAAGGGTGATTAATTATTCAACTGAAATGAAAGCCAGATGCCACTGTGGTACTAGTTTTTTGGTCTTTTTTTTAAGTCCCTAGAAAAAGCAAAATCTAATGGAAAGAAAAAGTTCTGCAAACTTTGAATGTGCTTTTTGGAAGTCTGGAAAACAAAAGAATTTAAGTCATGAAGGTGATAAAAGAGGATTTGGGGGTTGAGTGCACTTTTCTTTTATCTCCTTAGTAATATTGAAAGTGGCCAAAGGCTGAATGACAGCTTTGCTTAAATTCTGTCCTGCTTTTCAGGGGCTTTGGGTATTGAGCTATAACATTTACTGCATCCTTTTTAATGTACTTCACTCTAAATAATAAATTATTAATGCTATTTTTTTCCTTCTTTTAAAAAAGGGGAAAATGTCCTGATTAAGGCATTTTGTAAGACTGTAAACAAAATTATTGCTTGTTGCATTTCTAAAAGAACTGCATGCGTCTTAGCTAAATTGTATTTTAAACCTACTTTTCAGACATTTATCCTGTTTATTATTATCTTACAGAATAAAACTAACATCATAAAGCTATTTTCCAAAGTTTAAAAAGGGTTATATTGTTACTGTTCATTTGACATGTCATATCATTTTCCCTTAAAAAAATAAATTTAAAACTGCTTGAAAATTGGTACTTAAATATCCTGAGACATGGAAAGGCATTCTCTATAGGAGTATCTGCAGAAGGCAGGAGAGCATGTTAATCTTTCTAGTCTATGTATAGATAAACATTACCAAACTTTTAACATTACTTCTAACCTAAGTATTTATCAGGTGCCTTTAATGATTCATGTGAACATACTGCCAGTAGCAAGCAATATTGTGCAGTTATGTATTAAAAAAACCCAAACCCTAAACCTCAAACACTGGTAACAGTACAGTAATTGTAAAATTCAAGGAGTTTCCTGATTATTAGGTAGAACTTGGTCTGTAATCTTAAATGCTCTTTTGAGGTATGTGTAAACCTAAAGACATCATCCCTGCTTGTCTCTTTGATGCCCTACAATCAAGACCCTTCAAATACAAATCCACGGGGATGTCGCTTTACAGTGAACCTAGAGCACCTTTACTTTACTGACAAACATTTCTTTAAAGTCAGACAGAAAGCGAGACTATTACCTGATCATAATGTATAGCAAATGAAAAAGAATTTTACAATAAATTATACTGTACTATGCTTGATCTGGAGTTTAGGGCAAATCCTAAAACCAGACAACTCTAATTCACTCAGCTTATATTTCCTCCCTCTCTTCCTTTTTTAGTGAAAATTAGCTATGATTCTGTATAAAATATTAGCGGTATCTCAGGGAAGCCTCCATTTTTTAATTCTTGTAGCAGCCAAAATGTAGTGAAATCCTCATTCCTGAGGAGATGTGGAGACACAGGTCTCTTTCAGTTTGTTCACCACTGAAGAAAAATTACTTTTTTTGCCTTCAGAATGTTGCCAGAGATTATATTCTTATATTAGGAATAATCAGTTCTTTGGCCATCAGTGCCAAATTGAAGGAGGAGCAAGCAATTTAAGATATCCCCTGAAAAAACAGCAAAGGAAGTCTGCATTCTATCCCACTGAGTGTCTTAGAACATCAGTAACATGAAAATATCCAAAGATATATCTCCCCAGAAAGTCTTCTCTAAGAGTAAAAATACAAAACATTATCTTTCCTTAGAAAGAAATAAAAATTTTGAAAGTTAATTTGTAGGATTGTGCTCTCCAGGATGAGATTAAGCTATCTATTTACAGGGAAAATTTTCCTTGGCATTATCTATCCAGTACTGACTGTGGTTTACCCCTCAAAGGTCCAAAGAATGCCACAATAAACTGGGCCAGGGGTTGATTGCAGTATTTGCTTTTTGGCTCTTAGAGCAGCTCTTCAAGCTCAACACAAATACAAAGCAAAATGTGACATACAAAGTACTGCACAAAAATGCAGTAGTATTTCAACATAGTTCAATAGACAATCGTATTTAAAGTGTTGAGTATTGCTTTAAGAGTGTCAGTCACCATCTCCTACCTTTGCCTCAAGTAAACTAAACCCCTGAACTTTGAATTTCATGCAACTTAAGATAAATGTCTCTGAGCCACCTGAATATTACTATTCTTGAAAATCATGCTGAACACCTACCAGTGAGAGTGTCCCCTTTGGATTTTAAAACATTGGAATAGCAGACTCCTCTATTTGTCCAACAATTGATTTAGTTTTCAGATTTGTTCTGTTTTTTAAATGAATTAAAAGCATGGCTCTTTCCTTCTGTTCTTTGCTTTTAGAATTATTACTGTTGATGCTCCATAATGTTGATCCTAAGCAGAATCAAGAACAATAACACAGAAAACATTAATGCCACCATAATCAAGCTTTATGACAACATATATTTATCAATGGGGTAACCTCAAGAGAAACAGGGGGACATAAAATACTGTGAAGGAAAATGCAACCTATAATGATTTCATATATCAAAGTTCTACTTGAATTTACTAAGCAAGCATCCAGAGGCAGAATTTCATTGATTCTGGATGATCACAGTTCCATCAGCATTTACATCAACAGCCTCAAGAAAAGACCCTGAAGCAAAAGTATTTTTGAGTAAGACTGTTTCTGTATGGAAGCATGGTAGATTTTGTTCCTCCATATAGACACCTACTCCGAGTTCTTTTATGGTCAAAATGATTAATTTAAAACCTCTGTTATGAACAGAAAATTCAGTAGAAAACTTCTGTACTTGCTAAATTTTACGGTCCTGAACAAAAATATCCTGCTCTTTTTCTTTTTTTTTTGTGACCAAAACACAAAAAGTAGCTAATTTTTAACTCAGTAATAGTTTGGGGTGTTTTTTTCATTTTCAGACAAGCACCCAAAGTTCTGGAGAAAAAAATGATAAAAGCAAAACACTGTTGATTCTGGGAACAGTTTGATGGAGAAATAAATTCTTTCAAGTCATATCTACATATCATGGGCATTATGAAAGATGGTAAGAAAGGTGATTTACACATATACCTCTTGAAACGCAACAGTTGACAATAGCTGTGATGCAAGGCTCCAGAAGCAGATCATTGCCAACATGGAAGAGAGGGATACCAGGTACTGAATCACTGAAACCATTTCTATAATGTTGTGTGTTTCTTGGAGGTCTTCTAGCCACATGATGTATTCTGATATTGCTTAGTTTTTATAAGTGGGTTTGATTATGAGATAGCAAAAACTTATTAGAGTCCCAGCTGGAGAATACCTTGCTTTTAATTCTGGACTGTCCAAGCCATGCTGTATGTGTAAAGGGTAAAGATCAGGGAAAAAATCTACATGGGAATAAAGAGGTCATTAGAGAGCAGAAATGCTGTAGAAAGTGGAAGTGCTGTACAATATTTTTTTGTCTAGGAGAGAAATGTAAAAATCCACCAGAAGTCTTTCACCTGCTCCTGGAGTTTGACAAATTCTGTTTTACAGTTTTTCTTGCACTGAATCACAGTTCCCTGTTTGTTAGTGTGAGATGCTGCTAAAATGTCAAAATAAGCCTGTTTAGCTTCTATAGTATTGTTCTCAACGTTATGCAGGCATTTGTACTAAGTTAGGTACTTACATTTTAGTTGCAGAAACTTGCAACTTGTAGAAACTCACTTAGACTATCTATTCACCTCTACAGTATTTTAATAAAATTTGCCTATGGCATAGAAATAAATCAGGGTAATAATACCTCACTACTTGCACAAAGTAGTGAAACAGTAATGTATCAGCTTTGGGTGATAATTTTAATAGCAACTGGAGCCTAAGGTCTCTTAAATTTTTTGATCCTTGGCATATGGAAATAATTTCAGCAAACTTTTGCTTCGTATTCTCCTGGCTAAGAAGAAATACCATGCACCATGTGTTCTAGTCAAATACAGGCAATTCCATATTTCTGTGAATTCATATACTACCTTCCAACTTGTTTGAATAACCCTTTAAACAAAACACCCCCTTTTTGCAAATTTTAATCACATATCTACGAACATCTAACTACAGTGTATGTAATTTGGCAATGAATTAAAAAATGCAGAATCTAATGTCATATTCACTACAGCTGAAATTAGTGATACCTCTGTAAGATGAATCCTGTTATGACAGAGATACCTGTACTCAAAGCCTTCTGGGCCAGCCCTGGTATCTGTAAATGCAAGCAAACAAGTAAGATCAGGAAAAAAAATGCACCCACCCTGCATTTTTCTAATGTAGGCATTATGATATTTCTTTACTGTTGAATATTCCTTACTTTAATGAGGAGATTAGTGTAGTATCATAAAACTCATATTCTTAATTAAAATAGGGCAACAAAACAGCCCATGCAGAGCCAACCCCACCATATATTACAGCTGCACAGCTCTTGGTCTTGAAGCAGTATGGAATTCTAGTAACCAAGATTATACATGTCAGTGCTACACTTGAACTAAGCTGAAAGTTAAGAACAAAAATGTCAACAGACTAAAGCAGCCCAGCATGGTATAGAAGATGATTAGAGAGCAATTGTTCTGTTAGCCAAAGGGATTCCCAACTGTGATTATTACAATATTGATATATTACCAATTTTTCATGATTATAAAATTTCTGAGCCATGTGGCATATGTACAAGCGTATTTAAAAAAAAAATCAGTAAGATAATGTTATAAGCAAGGCATATGGTTTCCTCACTCTTTTTTACAACACAGGCTTGGAAACAGCAAGATGACACTGTACATTACCTTTCTACTGACTTTGATTTATTAAAACGTGATCTATGTAAAAGACTAGAAAACCACAATAATTAATAAAAAGTAGGCCAATTCCTGTAAGAAGAGTCCTTTGTAATCTACTCCTCTTCTCACCCTTCTACTCACTTCAGAGTTGTTGTCAGAAAAGAGCTGAGTGGAAGTTCCGCATCGCAGCAGGACGCTGATGCCTGTAAATCCAAGCCTTAGGGTACCAGATCAAATTTTTCTTAATTGACAAAGATTCTTCTCCAGAAATGCCCTCTGCCAATATCCCAGTACAGAATATTCTATATTACACAACGTAAGGAAGGAATTTTTGTTAAATATTAGGCAACCAAAATTCAGTTTAGTTTCAGTTTCTAAATCTGAAATCATAACTGAGGTAGACGTCTCTGTAAGAACACATGTTGATAACCATGGCAAAGCCTCAATATGAAAAAGAAGGCTTGAATCCACCATGTCTTTAACATCTTAATGAGAACTTGACCATCAGCTCAGACTTTTTTGATACACAGCGCAGTTCTCCCTTAGATTGGATTTTCACTATCATGGGCATCTGTCACATAAAACATCCGTTAGGCATCAGCGTATATAGATATTAATGATTCATCTGTCTGAGAAACAAGAATGTAACAATGAATGGTTTTATTGAGTGTATCATCCAGGCTAGACCCTCTTCCATGGTATTTCCTCTTTCAGGTATTGTTATTAGTACAGATACTACCCTACTTGCTTACTTTGCATTGAATGATTGCTTTGATGTAAATATAAAATTTTCAATGGCTGATAGGTCGATATCTAGAAAATACGCCATTGCAGGTGTCATGTAAACTGTGAGGTAAATAGGGGGGGCGGTGGTGAGAGCTAATGCCATGAGCTACACAGTGCCTCTTGCTGACAAGCAGTTGTCTCTTCAATGCAAAAAGATTCATCGGAGTGCAATTGCCCTGGAGCCATGTTGTTCAGCAGGGCAGGTGTACTTGCTTTCACAGTCAATCTTGTCAAAACATCCTGGATTCTCTAATCGGCAGTGGAGGTTTAGGACAAATATTTTTACCTAAACTGTATGGATAAGGTCTTGAAAACACTTACATGGATGAATAGCTCTTATTTATGTGAGAGACCACTGAATTCCATTCCTCTATTAATCGCAGAAATTGATTTAGTATATGGCTTATAAGAGAAGTGCTGTTTTGCTTTCAGCTATTTGATGGTTTTACAATATCCGGGCAGAAGTACAAAATTAGGAAATAATGGCAAAACCTGCTGGTTGTAACGTCCCAGCTATAGCTCCCGGAGAAAGTCAAGAAATGTTTTGACAAAGTACAAAAGTTGACTGAGGAAAATAAAGCAAAACGGTAAAGCACAATAGGGTATTAAGACTAAATTGATATAAACACCTCACCCCTGAGGTCTTACATTGTCAGTAAACTAGGGATCAGAGTAGTGCATGCTAAAACATGCCAGCTGTGTTTTATTGTTTCATTTTCCATCCCTTTGTGTTATTTAAAACATATATCATGATGGCATTCTAATGCAACTGTATGTTATAAAAACAACTTCTTAAAACAGTGTAGCTTCTACCATCTCATGCTGAAGGGGCCTTACTGTGGAAAGAGAAGAGAAACTTATACTAAAAAATATTAAAATGTACTTGTTTTTTGAGTGAGCAGCAGGAGCAGGGGGAACAGTCTGGGAGCTGAGGGTGACCCGGTCAGGGCAGTGTCCTCACCCACCGCAACACAGTTCTGCAGGGGCTGAGCTGGACAAACAAAGCCATGGGTTGCAAACAGGTCCATCGGTAGCCCCAGGCACAGCCAGGGATGAATTAAGTCCAGAGAGCACCCAGGACCCTGGGACTCTCCCGCAACCAAGGGGAGCAGGAGAGAAGGCTAAAAATAGGTGCAACAATCACCTTAACTGAGAGACAGACCAACCATCCAGCGCTGGGCTTAAACGGAGATCCTAGACCTGTGGGCAGAGGATCCCTGCCTCTTAGTGCCCTCTAGCAACAGTCTGAGCAGCCACTAAGGAAACAATCATGAGTGGCGTGATGGAGAGGGCCTGCAAGTTTGGCCCCTCACTCAGTGAAATTACTTGTATTAAAATATTTCTCTAGATTAAATGTGGCTCTGTTTCCAACTCTGTGTGGCAAATTCATGTAGGAGATCCTAGATGACCTAACCCATTGTGTGTGGCAGGTGGGATCTCTGAAAAGAGCCATTGTGCTGTATGGTGCAAGTGGGAATACCAGTCCTGCGGTGGAGACCTAGATTACTTGTCCTAGGAATGGGAAAAGCCTGAGACCACGTGCTGGGGTGGAGAAGCCGTGATAAAAATATTGGTTGAAGAGAAGTCTGATGCCTATTTTGTTCAAAACATGCACCCTAAGTGACCTGCATTATGCAGCACAGGCATTTACACAACACAAAATCAACTCCCAGCTAGTTCTTGTGCAAAGCTCTTAAAGGTACATTCTTTCCTTGGTTATGTGGATTTTGGAGGTATTAATCTCAATTTACACCAGCATACAATAGACAAGATTTAGGTACTTAAATTTAATTTTCAATTGTCTTAAAATTAATTACTTGTGATGAATTCCTGTTTCAACCTAAATAAACAAAATGACCCCATGTTGTGGAAATGTAAGTAAACATGCAGAGGGCAGTGCAAATTTCTTTAGCACCATAATAACTACACAAAACAGAATTTAAACTGTTTATCAGATCCAGTGACACTCCAACTCATGTTAACATGGTGACCATAACGTTAACAGAGAACCAGTCTCTAATGCATAGAGTTCCGTTCTGTGAAGTTGACCAATAAAACATATTTACCTTTTTTTTCAACTGCCATCTTTTGCTACTAAACATGATTGAAAAAAAAAAAAAAGAAGAATCTATTTTGGGTTTTTTCCACTACTGATTTGTGGACAGACATCATGGTTATTTGACTAGTGCATGTATATGTAAAACAATGTAAATGCATATTCACTGCATTATTAAAGCACAGAGATGCTGGTTTTCTCACACAATGTTTTTTGGGTTGTTTATGACCCGGAAATGCCTTGGTCTTATCATTTTTATAAGACGAAGTATAAATTGTACTTCTTGTGCTGTCGTTTCAAATCTTAGGCTTTTCCCTTACATTACCACTTTTGTTGTAGCTCTTCACCTGCATTTTTAAAGATATTATGAGCAGTGAGGTGGGAGGAATGTTATATAAATGATTCAGGTGACACTTTGTACTAACTACATGTCACGTTTTTTTCTAAGTTAGCTTTTGGGTAAAGATTCTCAAAGAAATGCTGATCCATTAAACCATCAAGTTTATCCTACTGCAAAAAAGAAAAGAGGTTTTCACAAATTAAGAAAAACTTCAGCTTTATCCTGAAAGCTGTATCAGTCTTGATGACTAGTATATAGGATTTACTGAATACAGCTGCATCTAATTTCTACTGAATTGTCTTCTGAGTCATAAAAGAAATCTGCCGATATTCTTGGTTCTTACCTGTGGTATCAATCAAAAAAAATCATTAAAAGGCAAATTCAGAAGTAGAATTTCTCTTGTCTATGCTTTTCTAAGTCTTTTTCTGTAGATATGTAAAGGACTTCAGGCCAGTTCCTCCAACATGCCTGTCTGCTTTCCTCCTTTTGAATCAATGAGAATGAGGTGCTCAAACACCTTTTAATTCAAGTACTATCACTGGGAAAAAAAAAATTGAAAACAAATAGAAATTAAAGCAAATTACAACAAATGAGAATGACACTTCAAACATGAATATTTAAAAAAAAGTCTAGCTTCTACATAGATACAACATCACACAAAGCTAAAGATATTTTAAAACACTTCTGTCAGTGCATTCTGGTAGGAAAGAATGCAATTACAACATGAAACATTAGATGCTAAAGTAATAAATATATTACCCTGTGTTACTGAATACCAAGCCAAGTCTTGATTATCCTACACAGAATGGTGGGATGCCCTTTGCTTTTTCCTGTTGAAGTACCCACTCCACCAAAATATCTCAAGGAACATGGTGTAAATGGTGAATTCATAAGCCCAAACCTGAGAACTCCAAAAATCATGATTAAAGTAACGTGTTTAAGTTTTATTGTGTCTATCATTAGATTTATATCCAACTAAATTCAGTCTTTAACACAATAGGAAAGAGAAACAATTCTTTCTAAATTTACAAGGAGCTTTTCAGTGTGAGTAAAGATTCATAACACAAAATAACATTATGCAAGATATTTGGGGAATCTAGTGGGAGTTTTTCATATATATGAGGTGGTTTTCTTTTTCAGTATCGTAATAAATACATGCCACAGACTCTCAGAATGAACTGACCTGAGCTCCAGCAGAATAAATGAAACCTGTTTAGAAAAAATCTAGAACTGAATAGCAGAAATTTCTCCTTCCCTGACAGTTTTTCCGATTTTAGCACTCCAGTCTAGAATATCATTTTTAGAAGCAATGAAATTAAACTTGACAAAAGCTTAGATTGTGAAAAGTTATCAATAATTTGAACCAACCAAGGAGCTTGAATGCACGTAATTTTTATCACACTTTCATCCTCAAAAATAAAATTAGACTAGCTGCTCTGTATTAAAGCAGTTCATCGGTTGAGGAAGTTGCCTTAAAGTAATATGGAGGCCATCCACGAGAACCCACCTGGCTTCTGCAGCGCCAAGACAGGGTGCCTTTTTGCTGCCTTATCTTGTGAGTGACAGTCCATGTCCTCCTTGCTTCTCAGGATACCTGCCTGATGATATTTTAGACCATAGCTGCCCCATCCTCCCTTTCCTAGCTCCCAGTGATGCTTAGGGCTGTTGACATGAGAATTTTCTTGCAAAACGCTCTGTTTCCTTCTCCCACAGCTCTAATGAAGAGACTGGTGCCACAACAGACAATGTTTTCACTACCACTTTGAGATGAGCAAGTCTGAGGAGGGGAAACGGCAAACCTGGGGCTAAAGCAAGGGTTTCCACAAGCCAGGCCAGAAGCTGCCATAGGCAGCACAGCTAAGAGCAACCAGTCACACCAAGAAAGCATCTGTACTGGCCAGTGAGGAACAGGGAGGGGTGCACAGCTTTATTCCTCTTTATTCCTGCCTCAGGGAGACACATGTTAGATTGACAGGAGCAGGGAAGGCAGAAAGAATTAGATTTCTGATGCAGCTTTGGAGTCCTCTCCTTAACAAGGATTATCCAAATACTTCATGAATTTGTCCTCTTAACACCGCATGATAGCAAGGGGAAAAGGCTACGCTTCTGAGTTCAAAGCTCACATCTTACCCTCTGGGCTGCTATCCACGCTTGACCAAGGCCCAGACATTGTCCAAGATGATTTTATGCCTATCATGATGTATGCTACCAGTGTCTTTGGAATAGCAGGAAAAGAGCTTACTTACTGTGCCTAGCCCTGCCTATACCTAACATACCTAGCCCTTGCTTCCAGCCTGCTACCTTGTGGTACTTGTGAACTGTTCATAGTGACATGACTTCCAATCCCAAATTTTTATTCCAAAAAGCCTCTGGGGAACAGTTCCTAATCAGCTCCTTAGACCCTGCCTGTCCTGAAAAGCCTCCTTTCCAAGCTGACTCCACCAGATAGCAGCACAAACCTGGGAATCTGCTGACCTCCTTTGCTTTGACCTATATTCCTTTTAAACCTAGCAGCTACATCTACACAGACATACGTTTTAGCAACTGAAGACAAAGACTGTCATGGCCTGGGACTGAGCAGTTCAAATCTGCATCCAAGCCTTATAGCTGGTCGTGGGTTAAACTGTCTAAATGGCAGCTGGTAGTATACACTATCAGTGTGAAAATAGCATACCCACTTTTCTCTCCACAGTATGTGCTGCCAAGGTGTCTTTAACTGTCTTGTAAAAATGAAAGAGATTAAACGTATGCCAGCTATTTTTATAAGGTGCATCCTTAAGAAAGAATGAGGGCCTGCCGGTATTCCTGCAGAGCGTGCATTCAGCCCACGTGGGTTTGTTATTTACAAGTATTTTCACTTCCACCTGCTCGTGGGCTCCGGGAAGGAGATAGAGGGGGAGCTGAGAGGGAATATACCCAAGAGACTATGCTGTTTGCAAGCCCTCTGTCTCTAAAAAATGGATCAAATGCCTTGCCTCCTAAGATTCTCCCAGGCAATGGATTAAAATGAATGAAAAATGTAATTCAACCTGCCTGTGCATCCTCTTTCCTCCACCTCCTTTTCTAGACGCTCAGGAAAGGCATTATGTGTACTGAGGCTAATTTTGGTCTTGAGTTCTGGCCCAGTAGTGACAGAAAGCTAAAAGATGACTTTATGGTTAGACACAATTTGTAAGCATTCATTATGGTTTGGGAAAACCCATAACAATCTACTGTCATTTAGACAATTATTCTATCAATCACCCGATGACCCCTCCCCACCCAGAAAGGGGAATCAGGGAACGCAAGGAAACACAAGAGTTGAAATATAAATAGATTTAATAAACTAAGACTAAATAATTAACAATAATACTAAAGAACCAGTATTAATCCCAATACTGATATAAAATACAGGAATTATACTCAGCCAATTCTGTGAGTAGGAAGCTGTGCACTCCCAGCAGTCGACAGCAAATGGCGGACACTGCCAGCGCAATGGCTTCAGGAGGAAGGGAAGGCCTCAGGGGTCTGGCACTGAGGCAAGGAGTTGTCTGGACCCGCCGCCATCAAGGGAGAGAGAACTACGCAGCAAATTTTTCTAATTTATATTAAATGTGACGTTCATGGTATGAAATAATCCTGTTGGCCAGCCTGAGTCAAACGCCCAGGCCTTGCTCCTCCTTGTCCCTGCACCTGGCAAGGCTCGAAAACACTAAGACCTTGAATCCCACAGAGCCTGGCTGGCTATAAAGTAAATATTTTCACAAATTCAGACACTAGAGTCTTCTAGAAGTGTAATTTTCCCCAGTATTAGAAGAAAAGTTAGTCCTGTGTCTCTCAACCCAGGACAGTGTATCAGAGACTTTGTGTAAAAACACAGTTTAAGGACTTGTCCATGAACTGCTCACTGAGAGTAGGCTGAAATCCTAGCCTATTGATCCTAGCATGTGGGGACTACGTTGTAGAAATAATACAAACTCAGAAAATAGCATCTGTTGTCCATGGGGGCAAATGGGCTATGCCAGGCGCTTCGCACCTGTTTCTGTGCCTCTGGTGGCCAAGTTCACATTCTGCATATGGTAAAGCAGAGGCTCTGAAGATCTCAGCGGCAGAGCTTGCCCATGCGCTCTGTGTCTCCAGTGGCAAAGGGAGAGGAACGGTAAAGGGGAATGCTTGTGTTGTAGTGCTGACTGCACATTCCATCCCTGCAAGAGGAAGAGCAGACTAGCTAATGGCTAAGCTTTTATTTTATGCATTGGACATCAAGTATGTCACAAAAAATGCAGATAGGTGAACTGACGGTTTTCATCACCTCACAGTGGACCCAACTGACAATAAAATACCTTTCTTTTGGCAAGGAGAATTCAAGAAGAAAAATCTACATTCAGACCTACAAAATTTGTCAATAGCACCCAATTTGCAAGATTCATTTCTATAGTTTTCATTAATTGGCTTGGCTTTAGACAGGATGGAAAAGGATGGAATTAAGGAACATTGCTGTGGTGTGGGCTTCTCCGTGCACCCGTTTATACACACTGAGAAGTGGCACATCCTTCAATAACTTTTGCAGTTTTCATTTACCACTACTTTCCTTTCCACCCACACACACACACACTCTGAAATCAACAGAGTAGAACTAGATTGGTGCTACTTAAATATAAAATTTCATTGCAAATATTTTTTAGAAGTTCTTATGAGATTTAGATGCTGAATACCATAGAACATCATGCACCTAAGTAATAAAAATCAGAGGGCTTTTGGTCACATTTTACTGTGTGCTTCATTATTTAGTATTCCAATTCCAGAAAGAAATATACCAATTTGCAATGTCCATCATTTTTTCCTCCTCTAGAGTCCTCTACCTCACTATAAACAAGAATTGTAAAATATATTTTCAACTGCTGGAGTATTTTTTATACTATTTTCAAAAAAAAAAAAAACCCAAAACCAAAACCCACCAAAAAACTGAAACAAAAAAGCCATCTAAACCTATATAATACAAAATTTGTACATTTCCCCTCTGATTTTGGAAATTATTATTTTAAACACTCTGCTGATATGGATATAATACAGACATTTACTATTGCCCAACAATGATGCATACAAACAAGCTCTATGGGGAGAATTTTTCCAGCTGACACTGCCCTTTGGTAGCCCTTCTGCTACCTGAAAGTTCTCAGCTTTGTTCTTCTCCTAACTCTAGACCTAGCCCTCAAAAAAACCCTTTGGCTTTGGCTAAGCCTTAGCTCAAGACAACCAGCCATGTCCTACATGAACAACTCTCAGGGGAGAAATCTTTCTGCTATCTAGACCATCCTTTTGCAGCCCCTTTGCAGCCTAACTCGAACTGCAGGTCTAGGCTGTCTCTCCATCCCAGTCACAACACTGACCCTACCCCTAGGCCTTGACAGAGGCTTACCCCACGTCCACAGCTAGGGTTTAGTCCTCAGTGAGGAAATCATGCAGCTTCCTCTATCTTTCGGCAGCCCCTGGCAACTGTGTGCCACCTGGCATTCTAGGCTTAGTCTGTCTCCTGGATAGGCGTACCCCAAGACCCATTGCAATGTCAAACACAAGTAAGTCTCAGGGGAGACTTCATGTGACAGCCTACGCTTTCCTTTGACAGCCTCTTTGCAGCCCTACACCACCTGGAGCTCTTGGCTTTGGTTTTATCTAATCATTTACTCAAACCTGAAATCTAGGTTTTGGCCAAGCCTTAGCCAAAGATCAACATCATGGTTTGCATGAACAAGCTCTCTGAGGAGCATTGTTTTTGCAGTCTACACCATCCTTTGGCACCTCTTTGTATTGCAACACCACTTGGAGCTGTGGGCTTGCTCTGCCTCTGAACCTTAATCGTGACTCTGGCCCTTGGCAGAGTGTTGGCCTGAGCCATGTTCTCAGCCATGAACCACGGGAACAAGCTGTAATGGGAAAAGGAGTAGTGTTTGTAGAAGCAGTGATGTTTGTTACTATGAACAATATATTTAACTGAATAGTACAGTTGACAGTGCTATAGATAATTTATAACCCTGCATTTTTTAACATCCAGAAAATTACCCTGGAAGAATATTTTAGAGTTTCTTTGGGGTGCTCTTAAATTACAGGAGCTGCTTTGCCATGGGACTGCTAATACTTCGTACTTACATTAAAACATTGACAGGGTGAAATAGTACTTCTATGCTAAAAGTATATTTAATTTATATTAAATTTAGTGCTTGGTGGAAAATGTTAATTATTATCCTTTTATGTGCTGTTACTTTATAGCATATTAATGTAACAGAAGTACATCCAGAGCCTACAACTGAAATTTAAGTTTGAACAAATACAGAAATACATTAAAGAATTTACAGTAGGAGTAGATACAGAAAAGAAACTCCATTATCCTTATTTTATTGATGGGGAAAGTAAGCAAAAATATAAAATTTTAGAGCTAAAAAAAAAGGATGTAGGTGTCTAAACAGCGACTGAAGCAGATTTTAGATAAAGATACTCAGTCCAGCTGGATATCTAACCTAGAAGCATTCTGAGACTATCATTGCAGCTACTTGTGATGTTAAACTATACTTAACACCTAAAAATTCTGCTTTCAGACACACACCAAAACCAAACAATTTTAAGCACCCTGTAGTCATGGATTATCGCTGCATGCCTTATATCAAGTCACAAAAAATAGAAATTTTCTGCATAAATCCCTTATGAAGAAAAATTCTTGAAGTTCCCACCTGTTTATCCATTAGGCATTAACATCCATTAGGCTTGACAGAAAATATGGTGGCACCACTTTTTCTTTCGTCTTTTGCAAGGCATCGGTGGAAAGGGAATTGGGTTTGACACTCCAATCCAAGGGCTGTTTATGTAACTTTCTCCTATGGATAATAACATACAATTGAATTGATTGCAGCTTCCACTCATTGCAACGCTATACGTTTTTCAAATCTGGTTTTAAGTCTAAATGTTATTACTGAAGTTTCTCTGTTTCAGAGCTGATTTTAATACACAAATCTAAGGTTGAGCTGACATCATTTGATCTTTCAGAAATCAGAAATTGAACTTTCAGAAATAAAGAAGCTATTGCATGTTTTCTTGTAATTATTGTCAGCAGAAAATGCCACAGATGTCTGTCTCTGTGTTACGAGTTTCTCTGAAAAAGAGTTGTTGAAGGAGCAAAGTTCAGGGTAAAGGTGTACACAGATTCAAAAGTCTTTTAGCAAAGTTAGAGATCTGAGAGTATAAAAATATATTCTTTAGAAGGATTTCTTCTTTCTAAATATGTGTAGGAGACAGCAGACAAGTTCTTTGTAGCAGGCATCAAGGAAAACAAGGGGATGACAATCTTCTGCTGTTCTCTTTTCCACTATCAAGATACCTTTGTTAAGAAAAAGTATTGCTCCCTCAACTCTGCTTCTTTTTTTCTATTTTTCCTTCTGTTTTTTGTTGTGGGGTTTTTTTTTAATATAAAGGCTGACATATTTAGTAAAAAATATATATTTATTCAGATTAAATTATCAGTGCTCTGCCACTGTTCCCCTGATTGCTGGTACTTTTGTTGATGCCCTTGTGCTTAGCATTTGAGCTGTCCAAACCCCAGCTATCTGCTAGGGTCTCAGTTCTGCTTTTAAGTTTTTGGGAAGTCTTCGTTACTGTTACACCAAGTAGAAAAAGCAGAAAATAGGGTATTGGATGACCAATATGTTTAATTTTTAAAATGATGCCCATAACTTGAAACAAAGTAAGTCTTTGTTTGTTTGAAAGAAATATTTTGATACAGAAATTGTGAAAATGCACATTTCTGAATAAAACTAGACTCTCGTCATCCTGAGTTGTATAGTTAGAATAAATATTTTCCCATTAGGTGAGGAACACGTTTCACATAAACAGCTCTAAAATTTCCTGAAGCTGTGGTCCCTGCAAGAAACATGCCCCATTTTGCCAAGATCAGGGAACTCTCGTTAGGACAAAAACATTCCTGCTGGTGAGCACATTTACAGTCTTTCCAGCTGCAGAGAAATTAAACCAGAAGCTACTAATTTTTGTAAGGATTGTTATGCTTAGCCCAAATTACTGATAAAATATTAAACCATTATATAGGTCAAAACTGCGACTCGGTTCTTCCCCTTAGTTTTATACTATTTTCTAGGGAAGGGATGATGTGGTGACGAGACCAGCAAGTGGGGAGAAGAGAAGGGTTAATAATGCATCTGCATATATAAAAGGGAAGAGAAGGCAATATTAGAAAAGAAAGCTATTCATTAAGAAGTCAGGAATGAATAGGAGAAAGACTGGTCATTTCCAAACGAACGTGGTATTTTAAATGACTAAAGTTAAACTAATCAAAAGAAAATGCCTAAGCAAATTGTGATTGCTGAACATACTGGCTTTTTTTAAAAAAAAAATGTATCATTTTTGCCTGCTTTTTTAATCTATCTCGCAAAGATATAAATACCAAGCTCTGAGGTACTGGTTCAACCCGAGGATGAGGGAGCAATTTGAAGTATTCCCATTCCCTAAGTATTTTGTATATGTTTAGTTCAAGGACACATTCAAAGCCTTGCAGGAGTTGGCAATAGAGGCCAGGTCTCCAGAGAAGTTTCAGCACCTAATCCTACAGGAATAGAATGAGAATTTTGATGCCTATTATGTAATTTTACGTATTGAGCTCTAAGTTGCATGGGAAGACGTTCTTTGTATATTAAGCACCAGATTTACAAAATTTCTCAGCAGCCTTAATGGAAAAAGACAGGATAGTTAGTGAAGATGACTGTCATCTGGCCATCTACATATATTTTTTTCCCCCTGTAAGTTATAGAAAAATATTATTTACTATGTTGTTTGTAAAATGCAAGAGCACACATGCCAGAAGCTAAAGAAATTCGGTAAAATAATTTTGGGGTACAGAAATTTCAGGAGAAACCACACCTTCACATTGAAAAAGAACCCTTTTTGCTCCTTCTCTTCACTCACCAAAAACAGTCTACCGAAAATTTACAACAACAAACTACTTGTTCAACAACAGTTTTATGAGAAAATTTATGCATTATGAAATAGCTTTTTCTTCCTTTCACCAACAGAGTCAAATGATACTATTCAATTTTCAGTTTATAAATTCTCAAAGTTTGGATCATGCTTACTTTTTTCTTTTTCTTTTTTAGACAATAGGTGTCAGTTTCCATTTGGAAAATTTGCTTGTGCTGCTTTCAGAATGATGCAAGAGGAGGATTGTGGGATTGTGCGTGGATGACAAAGGAGAATAGAGAACAGCTATAGATGCAAAAATTTGGAGTCCTGTAAAACAATCAGAATTGGGATTGTTATATAAACTGGTAATATATGCTTTCTCTTGGCATAGATAACCATTAATTGTTATTATTTGCAAGTTCAAAAGTCTGCAATAGAGTTGGTATACAATACCAGCTGTAGGATTTTTTTCCCCATTTGTCTCTGCCAGACAATACATCACATCTGAACAGCCAATTTTTATCATGATGTTATCAAAAACATATGAAAATGCTTTGAAATATATTATTTTAGAACTAAAATGGCACAGGAAATTGAAGGATGCTTATATGAAACAAGAAAATTGCATCTGGGCTTCTTCATAAATTATATGTTTGAGATTTTATTCAGAGCTTCTGAAAAAGAAGATTAAGAAAGTAAGCCAGGCTAACTGGCCCTTTCTGATACAATTGGATACACAATATATTTAAGACAGAGGTACTAAATCTAATACACTAATACTGTGTAAAACCAATTTCTATTCCTATTTCCACTACCACCCCTCCACAAAAAAAATAATTCTGAGCTTCTATCTCTGACTGTTCATCCCCTCTGCCCAGCTGCCAGTAACGGAACTAACCCTCATATCAGCACTGGGGCCAGGATTTTACATTGACAGTTCTAGTCCAATCTTCAAGCCAGTTTACTGTTGATTTCCTATTATTCTATGTATCACATGAGAGATGTGTATCAGGATACCACTGATATTTTACTGCCTTCCTTAATTTTACTGGTGCTATGGTATCTGAATTTTTGCCTAAGCATCAGGAAAAGTCAGGATTAAATTGCACATTATAAAGAAAAATCACAGAAAAGGCTGTAAATATACTTTAAAGCACTCATAAACTGATCCTGTGTAATATTACCCCATGGGAAGACCAGCATCTCAGCCAGGAAGGATGCCTAATCATAAGCCCATTTTCAGAACTCATTGTTATCTAAGAAGCTGCTATCAAGTCCTTGTATAATACCACCAGTATTCTTACATGACTGAGAAGTATGATATCAATTCCTCTAAAAACAAACAGGCAATTTACAAAAATATTAACCCTAGATTCGCAGCATTTCCAGATCAGAAGAGTTTCAGAGTTTCTGGACAAGCCTCAGGAACACAATTCTGGGCTTCTACATCACCATACTTATTCACTTCAATCCACTTTGGCCCTACTGCTGCTTATGAAGCAGTAGCCTGCTATTAGGGTAATCTCATCCAGAGAATGGTCCCACTCTTGCAAGTGTCTAAATCCCCTAAACCACCATCTTCCTCTGCAGGAGCTACACCCATTCTACAGGACCAAATTGCTATTTATGGATAAGTAACAAGACATTTAAAGGGCCTGGACACAGTGAAAACTACTTAATCAATTACAATTTAAATCTAAGCAGTTACTGAAACTGTCAGAAAATTGCAAATTAGGTTTTAAAAAATATATTTAAAAAAATCAATCATCATGTAGTGGACCTGACAGAAGCTATTTATGTTAGTTTTCTTCTGATTTACAGCAGATGTGTAAACCATTCTGGACATTAAAAATAAGTTTATCTTATTCTATTAAATGTTAAGTGGATTGTTAAAATTTATGTCAAAATATGCTGAAGCGTTCTATCTTTGAAACACAAGCCAATTTTACTCTGATTTAAGCTAATGCACATGCCTGAAAATCCATTGACTGCAAATAAGTGTAGAACTTGTCTTAGGACATTCCCTCAGTATTGATTACAATTTTCATTGGTTTATTTTTTCCATTTATTTTAATTGTTAATATTTGCCTATTATTGCTGCAGATGTTGACTTAGAAGTCCCAGAGAGTAAAATTATTTGGTTATTGCAGACTTCCTTCTGACTGTTATCCTAACAGTGTACGTTAATGCTTACTGATTAGTAAGACACTAATAACTTGGTCTACTGAAGTAGCATGGGGAGCTTGGATTTTTCTTTGTCGTTTCCCAAGTGCTGCAGAGCCCCAGTCACTTTTACTCAGCTTGTGATCCATTTCATTAAATCTTACCAGAGATTCATCTGTCACTCCAACTCATATTAGTAACCTACTGATGATCAGGAAAAGAAAAACAAAAAACAAAACCAACCACAAGCCAGTACAAACCTGACACAAAGGGCTAAGTTTGCAAAGGAATCTGGGTCACCAGTTGACCTTAACTATTATGACCACTCTTACCTTGATCTTCCTCCTACCCAATTTTTTCTGCTTATTTAAGCTCAGACCCTTGAGTTGTGTTGAAGGTGCACCCATATCCGGCCTTGTCCTTTGCTGTCCTAACTTGCTGACTGGTTTTCCTGGGTGAACCTCAGCCCTACGTTGTTATCATGTCTCCAGCCCCATCTCCTGCTGCTCCTGATTAGCATCCCTGGGTGGACACTGGATTTGTTTCATTACCTCACCATGTCTAGGACTGTCAGTAAACCCTAAAGGTAATCCAGTTGTGTCCTCTGGTATTTTGGGACTGCATCCTGATTGCTGGGGTGACTGACTTGCCTGTGTCAGCCCTGGCTCCCAGCTCATCCTCTGTCTTAGAGCAACCCTGCCTCGCTGACACAGGGTATCTTTCCACCTAGCTAAAGATTTTGCTTCGACCTAGCAACTGAGCACTTCAGGACAGCATTTACAGAAAGCAGTGTGCTTGCTTAGAAGCTATCCCATGCAGAGCACAGGGAATGATTAGGAAAAGAGACACAAAAGCCAGGTAGCTCTTCCTGTACATCAGAATTACCTCTCCTAGAGCTTACACCACAGGAAGAGGCATACTGGAACAGATCAGGGGTTGTTCTGAGCCCATCATCTTGTCTTTCTCAATGAAAAGTAATAGATGGTCTGAAAAGTATACAAGAAAGGGCACGTATCAACAGATTCTTCCCTGTGTACCCTCCTGGAGGTATATAGATACAGGGACCTCTGAGGCAAGGTGACATCAAGTTGCTGCATTTAATAGCTCCCAGTGGACATACCGTCTGTGATCTTTTTCATCCGTTTAGACATTTCACCTCTACAATAACCCACAGCAATGAGTACCGCTATTAAGTTATACGTTGCGTGAAAATGTGCATCCTTCCATCACGAGCCTGCTACTTGGATGCTTTCTAGTTCTTGCACCAGCAGACCAGAAGCCAAGTCTCAAACAAAACCAGAAGAAAACCTGAGACAAAGCAGATCAAGAGGAAAGAAGAGCAACAAGCATGGGTGACAATTCCCAAGCTGTAAAGTAGACAAACAGCATTACATGTGTCCTCCTGTGCTTTTTATTGGTTGATATAACCAGGCTACGCATTCCAGAAAGCATGCTGCATGCAGCTCAGGAGCCTAAATAAGCCAAAGCTCTGAGGAAGAGTGGGCCAAATCAACTTGTTTTTTTCTTTCCAGCAGAATCCAAGTGACAGAGTTCAAATCTGGATGTGCTTTATTTGTGCACGAGGTAAACACACGAGCCAGTAAGGGTTCCTGGGTGAAGTCAGCATAAATGCAAGGCATGCCTTCCCACGGAGCACGCCTTTTTGTAAGAGCAGTAAAACAACAAACACAGCTGAAAGGAATAACAAGAAACAAAATACTTTGTGTTCTAATCTATTGTGAATGTTTATCGAGTAAATATATAGTTCAAGTGCCTGAACCAGCCAGATTGATCTAATTTAAAAAAATATCTTCTGTACAGAGCACGTCCCAGGGAAGACAGGTTTTATTGTAATACATGACACGTCGCTTCCCTGGCTGCACAGCAGAGGATTCAGACGGGGCTTTGAAGGCCTTGTTTTACCACTTCCCTTGCCCAGGCAGTGGAGCTCACATCGTGAAACAAACGGGAGCTTCTGTCCTTCATGCAAGACTTTATTATTTATTTCTTTGGATGCCTAGTCTCTCTGGAAAACATTCACTCTGTCAAAAAAATTTCCCTGTTCAGTCCTTTTCACTTCTGTTCACAATCACAAGCTCTTTTATATCCTTAAACAGTAGCTGGTGGCATTTCAGCAATTACTGACTGTCACTCCAGGCTCACCTTTTGGCACGTGCTTACAGTTTTAATTTGAAGTGACACAGATGGGTTAAAATTTCTATCAAACAGAAGTTAAACATTCTGAACGATTTTAGAAATCAGATTGTTTAGTGAAGTCATAGTCATTCCAAGGGCACGAACATCTAAAATGTACCATTTTTCCATCGACTCTGAAAAATAGTCTCTTTGATACTAAATGTCATTTAGCACGTGAGTAATGGAAGTACTCAGAACATATTCTATGTTTAACTATTTTCCTTTTAGTTTGGCAATGTGCCTTTGAATATTATCTAGTTAACCAGAAGACTTGAAAAAACAGACTGTCATCAAAAAAAGCTTAACTAAATTCGATGTAGTATAAATGATTATAAAAGTATTTGAAGAAATACTTCTTCCCACTTACACCAAAACTGTTTAGTTAAATGATTAAATGAAAATTACATTTGCCTCTATTTTCAATACCCTTAAAAACTTCACTGTTTTCCCTTACAAAAGGGAAAATACAGCCTTCATAATAACCCTGTGAATTGCTTACTCAGAATGCAATGTTTTGTATGTTCTGCATTTTTATAGGTTGAATTCCTGCTTTAGCACTGTGTTACTGTAATGTTAAGTACAGTCAGGTCTGCCATGATCTGTTAAATTATTTCAAGTCTATGAGGGAAAAGAATGTCTTGGATTAACGTTCTGCTGATATTTAACCTTAAAGGCTATGTTTCTGAGACAACACCAATATCCTCCCTTAATACATGCTGCTGTTTTAAGTGGCATAACAATGTGACTAAAGATAAAACAACAGACAAAATCTGCAGTTTTTATATCTGAGTTCTCTTCCTCAGCTTTGATTTCACCCACGCAAGTCTACCATCAGCATTATTTTTTCCTTTAATGAGGCCAAATAGTACTCGGTTTTTTCGTACTGACTTGCAAAAACAAAAAGCATATTGTTGATTTACTATATATTATTACTTACTTAGCTTAAAAAATATCCATGAAAATTTGTGGCTTCTGGTTATACCAGTTTTGCAAAATTCTACTTGCCACTTTCTTCAGGGACCAGTAATACTTTCTGATAAGAAAACAAAAAAAATCTTAATGTATTTCATTACTGTAATCTCCAGACCCAAAGGTAGGCCAGATCAATTTTAATTTATTTCCCTGTTAGATTAAAAGACAACTTATTGCCTTGAAATGCTGAAAGTCATATACTAAAATGAAGACTAAAAAAATCATAACTCAAATAATCTGAAGATCAGCCATAAACCATCTGAACTTCCTGACTGAAACTATGGGATTTCTCTGTTACCTAGTTTAGCGCAGTCCTAAATCTAGCCTTCCCTGATCCAGTCTGACCTTAATGGTTTCATTAATACTGAGAGTCCACTTATATGCAAAATTAAGCAACCCTATTTGAAATTATTCTCCATTCAGCCTTATAATCCTTTGGAAAGTAAGTCTTCAATTTCATCAGCCTCTGGAAGACAAAATCCCGCATCATACCCCTAACCCAGGTGAGGCTGCAGAGGCATCAGGAAACATCCTTCATGCAGTTCAGGCACACACCTCCGTGCAGGCATTTATTTGCAGTGCTTCAGACTCCCAGGATAATTTAGTCTTGATCATTCCTAAAACCATTCCCAAAATCAGGTGCCTGGCAGAATTCTGCACCCAGAGAGCACTAAGGAGTCCTGAATTTTAATGCTGACATCTAACTGTGGTACCAACAGACACTCCAAGAACCCTATGGAAGCTACAGGCTCCTGATTTCTTTGACCAACCCTAGCAGATTTACATACTAATGTAGTGATTAGTGAGATAAAAATGTTTACAGATACCACTCACACACAGAGTAGGAAAAAAAAAAGCTACAGGGGCTATTTGCCTGACAGACTTTTGAGCATCTCATGCTCAGGAGACACATAACTTGATGTAACGAGCCCTGGCTAGATTTCTACATGCAGGACCAGCACTCTGGCCTGGAGTATTTTTCTAGTATTCCCAGATGACCAAAACTGGCTTCCTCTCTTTTAGAGAGCAAAGGATTTTTTTCATATTAACACATGAAAGTTTAAGGAACTTTCTGGAGTGCAGGCAAAGCTGCCATGGAGATACAAACTTTGTCTCTCAAGACAGGCATTGGAAGTAACACCATTAATTGCTTATGTTTAATCAGTATTTCTGCTAGTTGCTGAATTTAGTTGTTACCAGATGCTACAAAACCTACAAATACAACTAGCTTTGAGGTTACAGATAAATAATCCATACCTGCATAACACCACACTTACTACCACCATGCTAGGTGGTCACCGCACCTTTGTATTTCATTAGCTGAGATCATCTAAGATAGGCAAATTGATACAGTCTCTGTTTCTATTAACCTTAGAAAACCAATAATGTTTAAACTGCAGCCCCCTAAACCTCTAAGATCAGGTCATTTAGCAGAGATATTTATCTCCAATCAAAAGCATCATGCCCTTTATTTCGTCAAGGTTTCATTAAAGAGAAGTACTGAATTTCAGTGAGAGCTGCAGCAGCATAGCCTCCCAGAAGCAAGGCTGCTCTCCAGCCGTGTAGACTGAGCTGCCCAGCTCTGCGAGGCCCCCAAGCTTACAGTGTCAACTGCCGTGATTGGAGACCTATGTTTTGGTTTTTTAATTAATCAGCATCCCAGGGATGAGGCTAACCAAACAGCACTAAAATCAGATCTCCAAAACTGGCTGGAGTTCTCCTAATTCTTCCCTTTCCCCCACACGTCTGTCCTTTTTGTTTAAGAACATACAGAAACTAATATTAAAAGGGTGGAGTTCTTTTATGTTTTAGATGAGACCCGAGTCCATCAAAAGAGAAGTACATTTCCTCATGTTTTATTATACTCTTCCAACAGATGACCAAATAAAATCTCATTAGTTCAATATCACTTTGCTATCTCTGAATTGCCAAAAAATAAGATGTTTGCAAAATGTCAGAATAATGGAGATTATTATTAAAGCTTATGGGGCTATTTTATTAACTGTGTTTTCCTACCTCAAAAAGATGTCAGGCATATCTTTTGAATCTTCCAGTTTTAGAAGATAAGGTCATTAGAGCTGCTTGGATTCTAGATTTGAGAGAGACTGGGAACTGAAACAAAGAGAAATAGTCCACACTTTGCATTGACAGCTATTCATAATTGTTATTTTCAGCTGGCAATGACTGTTGAGGAACCAGAGCAAAATTCCCTTGCAGGAGCTGATTGTGCCCAAATCGTATGCGATCACACAAGGCCAGAGAAGAACAGATTTCCATCTTTTTTCCCAGGCATCAAACCCAGAGTAAGGGTTGAAAAAATAGTTTCACTAGTGTTGTTAATAAGTCCATACTTTTGAGATGGAAAAAAATGCTACAGACCTCACTATAAGGACACAAATCATACAGAAATGTGGAGGGAAGGTAGGAATAAATTCTGCACTGAAAAAACATAAATATTCATTGGAAAGTGAAAGCAAGAGATTTACTTTTGAGTACTACGTCTCGCTGTGGACTCCCCAGCACAGGGGAGTTGCTGCTGTACTGGAGGTAGTGCAGCAGAGGAAGGGCCACCAGGACAGGAAGGGGGCTAAGGGCCTGTAGGGCACCAGGAGAGGCTGTGGGAGCTGGGTCTCTCCTGCCTGCGGGAGGGAAGGAAGACTAAGCATGAAGGCTAGTGGGTTCTTCCATTCCTTCATGGTGGGAGCAAACAACACCCAGCCAGACTCTTCTTAGAGCTGTACAGCCAAGGCAGAAGGCAGCAGACACAAGCTGCAGGAAAGGAAATGCCAGCTGGACTGGAGGAAGAAAATAATCTTCCCAGTGTCATAGATCAGCAGGAGAATAGGCTGCTCCGAGAGCATGAACCTCAGCTCCCGAAAACCCTACCAGCGCAATCACATGCTGTCTCTCTCAGACTCCACTTTGTATTAATAACAACTTTTATAATAGGCTTCGAAATATCCCAGAAGAACGTACGTACTACTTCTGTACCACAGAGCCACAGAATACCTTAGGTTGGCTAGGACCTCCGGAGGTCCAGCCCCTGCTCATTCCAGAGTTTGATCAGGTTGCTGAGGGCCTTGGCTAGTCAAGTTCTGAATATCTCCAGGCTGGAGATGTCACAACCTCTTACGTCCATCCACGAGAACCACCTTCCCTTTTCCCAACCAGGTATCTAAGGCAGCTGGAAAATCCAGGCACAAACTTCTAATGCACTTCCACCTGAAAATAATTAAAAGCTCAAGAGTATTTTAATAGGATTGTGCATTTTTTACATCCTCAGAGACCATCTTAATTAGTCTGATCTTTTGCAGGCACTTTTAGTTAAAGCAAATTGAGCAACAGCATCATCTTAGCTTGCAGTTCGTGCTAAGATTTTTATATAGTTTCAGCAGATGCGAAACTCAGCCCACAAACTTATCCTCACAGTCAGCACAATCTGCTTACAAGAGTCCAGGTTTGCTAAACTGTTTACACTTCAGTTAAAAAAGAAATCAACTAAAAAAAAAATAATTAAAAAAAGACAAGAAAAACTGTGCTAAACTTAGGGTCTGTTCACAGAATGGAACAAAATGATATTTTAAATGTCCTGCAGCTAGCTCTAAACAATCTTATACACTTACACATGTGACTGTAGTATTGCACAGAGATATTAGGAACCATCTCAAACACAGCTGAAGTAGCACAGTTTGTGCCTGGGAGCAAATACACAGCACCTTCCCAGCGCATCGTATCAAATGTGTTAACAACGGCAAGTCATTATATGCTACAACCATAGAAAGTCATGAAACATCAAGGGCACTGCAGTATTTCAGACTCCCTCAGATTTCCTAAGTATGACTCGAAGATGACCTCAGAAACGGATGGCACTGCATGATCTAAAGAAGGGTTGAAAACAAACAGAAATCTTTTAGCAACACTTGCTTACCTGCTAGGATTGCATATAGAGAAAGTTTGGTCTTTGCCCTTAATGAGTTTAACCATGAACATATAAGCAAAATATACTATGTGATGCCACAGGAGCGTGGGAACACCTTTCTTGTTTTATCTGTGGTCAGTCTGCAACAGTTAACAAAAAGTAAGCTAAATGTTGAATAGAGAGAGAAGGTTCTTCATGGCTCAACCATTCTTGCCCTGCCTCTAAACAGAAGATGTTAGCAGAGGATTAGTACAATAAAAGTATAGTGAAAACAAAGTAGTCTGGTGTCCTTCCAATGAGGAAACCTAATTCTTTTGGACACAGTACTACATCGGCACAGCTACAATTTAAGATAATCAGCCAACCCTAGCTTTGGGATTACCTATAAGAAACCTACCAAGCAGGTGTCTGCATTATTTTCTTGAGCCCTCTTAAGTCCTTTACATGATAAATGCTCTTGCAGAAAGTAGTAGTAGGGTGATTCACATGTGAAAAACCTTCCTAGGACAAATACATAGTCAAAACCCTCCCTTTTTGTTATGGTTGCTACACTAACAAGTGTCCAGGGACATATTTCCTGGCTGATATAAGGTATATTTTCCATGCTGTAGAGTATAGCAAATGACAGTGTATTAAACTGGAAATTCTTATTTCTAGAGAAATGGCAACAACAAAAAGCAGTGCTGCACTCCCAGAGCCACCGGCACTAACACAGCTCTCCTGTTTTTGCAAGCTAATGTCTTTCAGCATACAGACTCATGTGTGCGTGCACACACATCTCCCACCATAAAATTTGTTTCATAAAGAATGAAAAAAAAAAAAAGAAAAAGGAGGACTTTGTGCTTTCTGCTGCCTTTATTAGCCTTATTTTGCATCTGTGCAATGTACCAGCCACAGTTATGGATCAGCATCACACTCTACTAGGCACTGCATAAATGGAACAAAGAATATTTCATCTGCCTCAACGTATGATTTAAGCCTGTAGGGCAAATGAAGTAAATGCTAAAGTATCTTGCTAGCTAAAAACAAACAACTGCAAAAACATTCAGTTCCAAATCTTCTTGAGTTTTTGCTCATTCCTCACTTGAGGAGAAAAACACTCCTATTGCCATCAGTGAGAACCCTTAACTAAATGAGGAGGGAGTTAATCTACCTTCCCGCAAATCCCACACAGCAGGTGAACAAAATCAGGGCCATTTGTCTTGCCTGTCTCTGATGTCTACCTGCTTTTCAAGGCTGTTTGCTTCTTTCTCTCTGCCTGTCCGAAGGAACTCTTTTTTTAAGCGCTAGAAACCAGCTTAACAAATTTACACAGAAAATAAATTGTTTACGTGTGCCATCATAATCAGAATTGGATATATATTGAGGTGCAAGGTAGGAAACACTTCAGCAGACTAGGAAGTAACTCAGACTTGAAGTGAGTGGAGGAGAAAGGATCCTTTATAGAAATATATAAAACAAGGGGTCAATAAGAAGTGAAAACTTGCTAGGAAACAATGGTGCAAATAAGCCTTTGTGCAACATGTAAAGGAAAACCAAACGGCTTTAGGAACAGGGGTGCTAATGAAGCTAGGTTTCCTGTTGATTTCTGTCTCCTGCTTGCTGTCTCAGGTACAAGTTCTGACTACAGTTTTTGCCACCAGGGGGGCATTTTGTGAGGCCTCTTTCCTGCCTGGACTCCCTAATGAATCACAAGCTCCAACTGCCTAAGCAGTAAGAGAACCACAGTTGTTCTGCACCTTTATCTGCCTACCTGTTTTCATGGGCCCTAGAGAAACCTCACTATTAAGTTGGATTGAAAGTAACTGATGGATTCACAAAGGTTTTAGGAAAGGAATGGATGCTCAGGCAAACGCATCAGTCTTGCACAGCATGGTCTCATAAGCCTCCATTCCTTTCAGAGAGGAAAAAAGTTTAAAAAAAAGAAAAAAAAAAAGATTGGTAGAATAAAAATAACATGGCACCAAATTAATTAGAGAGGGACCCAGCAACTTTTTAAATGCACAGTCATCCTCTGCTGCTCTGTGTCCCACTTCACACACATTTTCTTCTACTCCTGGGTGGGCTCCAGTGCAGGATTCCCAAAACCAAGGGCCATATCACAATTTGCAGCTGGTGGCAATACGGGCTATCAAGCAAAGCATTTGCTATCTAGATTATATGACGTACACATTTTAACACGGGTAAGCATTTTGTCTTCTTTAAAAGGCTGTATGGTAAATGAATAACTGCAGAATGTTATTACATTAAAACAGCAGAAGGTATATGTAGAGCACTCCCTGATCTCTATTAGAAAGTTAAAATTGTCGTATATTGGACATTATTAAAAGGAACTACATGCAAAAAAGAGTCCTCCTGCTAATATGCTGAATTAAACAGCCTAATAAACTTGCATTAGTCAGTCAGCATTGTTTCACAAGCCAAAGTCATCCCTCAACCCCATTCTGCTGCATCCCTCCCTTCCACCACACTGCTTACTCTGACCATGCTTTGAACTCTTCTGTGCAGGAATCACAGTGACAAGAAACCTACGCACACCCCTACTTCTCTCTCCTTTTGAGGTACTCCTTTCTTTGTAATTTCTCCTTTGCAATCATATAAATCTGGCTCATTGCACTGCTACAGTAATATCTGCTTCTGCCTGCTCTGGGAAAGAAATTCTGGATTTCCTGGGTTTGGAGAGAAGGCAGGAGCAAGCCAGCTGCCAAACTCCCGCAGGGATGAAAATGTTTATTTGGACGTCGTGCTGGTGCTGCAGATACCGGCATGAACTAAAGCACACTGTTTTTGTGCCGTCCCACCTAAAATAACGAAGGACAGGCAGCAACTGGGAGCTGCCCACAAGATCTGCCCTGACGAGGCTGCGAGAGGTGCAATGGAAGGCAAGCGAGCAGCACGCTGGAAGGGGACTCCAGCATCGCAGAGGCTGGGCACACACTCTGCCAACACACAGGAAGCCACCACCTCTCCAAAAATGAACTGAAATCATACACACTGCTGCACAGAAATTCCTGAGCCAAGCTAATGGAATTCAAATAACTCACTGGCTTTGTTTTGTTTGGTTTGGGTTTTTATTATTTTTTTTTTAAAGGACTTTGATCTATCACCTCAACCTCTCTCTGCTTCATCCCACCTCCAAGTCCTATGGTCCCCCCTTTTCAAGATGACAGCTGAACAGAGGCTGGGCACAGAAGGAACTACCTTCTGAAGAACCAGTTTCTTCTCTTGCTGTTTATGGGCTGGTACTGAGACATTCTCAAATACATGCTTCCAGCAGAATAAGCAGGCGTGCATTCTAGCAACACAGCTGATGCATTTGAAGCAGAAAAAAATATGCGGAAAATGTAAAATTGTCTGTGCAAGCAGGTCTAGTCAAACAGAAAAATGTTTTTTCAGATAAAATAAATTGTAAGGTAAATATGTAACATAAACATCTGAAACATGGTGCCTTGCCAGTCAAGATTTTGCGGCAAATCACCTGTATGCTGTACTTGGGTTTAATGCTAAGAATTTAGACAGTTTGTTGCTGGGTCAGGAGGATTGATTTGAACTGACTCCCAGCGCTAAGCAACAGCACTGTGACTGCTTGCAGGTTTCTGGGTTGATCTTGGCCTGAGCATTCGTCCTCTCCTCTGGCACAGGCTTACGTGCATTCTCAAGAAGATATTCAAGCTTCAAACTTTGTGCGCTCATTCCTGGGGAGAGCTGCCTTGTCACCTCGTTTACTCTCGGTTGTAAGCAAGTTGGCAGCATAAAGCACATAGATGATTTTGAGCAGTTACATTCTCTGATCTCTGGCTTCTTTCCCGAGTCACGTATCAGTCACAGGCTTGTGTATAAGCTTACGGTGGTTGTTTTTTTTAACGCCTGTTCAATTCAGTTTATGCAAGATCAAAATCAGGAGAAGGAAGAGATCTGGCTTGCTTTGTTTTCAATTTAAGAAAGTGCTCCATGATGGACACCTCATTTACACTGCTGTCCATTGGCAAATTGTTATTGCACTATTTAGACAAAATTGTCTTTTTGGCAGCTGTTCATTAGTAGTAATTACATTACAAACAAAATAATTGGGTTTCAAACGTCTCATTTTGTTTTTGTAGGAATTAAGGAACAGAAGCGGCATCAAATGAATCAAAGTATGGATACCTCATTACTAGTAATCACAGCTCAACAGATTATCCAGTTCTTCTTTGTCAGATGAGCTACAGTAACGAACAGTGGGCCCTCATGGCAGCATACATCCTCTCAGTGCACATCTATTGAGATGCCATGCAAGGCAGCTTCACCACCTGTCTTATTTATGGTCCTTTAATCATCCCTGCCTCCAGAAAACATGGTTCTTGCAGGACCTAACACGCACAAAAAGCTGCCAGCTGCCTATACTGAGCAGAAAAAAAGGGGGCGAGAGCCCTCTGGCTCTCTCCTTCGCTCTCGGTCTGGCATGGCTCACTAGTGGAAACTGCCTTCAGCAGCCTGGAGCTGCTTGTGCCCTGGGCAGACTAAGAAACAGGTCCCATCTCCTCTCCAACCCCTCGGGAGGTCCCTGGTCTACAGCTGTGATTACTAAAGGGTGCTGCCAGGCATGTAAACAGTCTCGTCACTGCTGGGCTTCCACTACATTTCTCAAAGATAGAATAGGATCAACTCATTTGGCTTTGACCTTCTGGAAAGGGAAATACAGCACACAAAGAAAGACTTACCTTACCCAAAAAACTGGCCAAACAAAACTTCACCTCACCATTTACACAGACACATGTTTCTGTCCTTGTTTCAGAGACTCACAGGAGTAATAAGGACTGGATTTTCTACTGATCATCTCCCATGGGTCTCTCAGGACCTCTTTTTTCTCAGTTTCCACATAGTTGCCATCAACAATACTCATTAATCGGTTGAGAGAGACTTCTTTGTTAGCTTTCTTCCTGGATTTTTTTTTTCTTGTTCAGAGCTGCTCACTTCAGCAACTGAGTGCTAGTTTTGATTACACATTTAAATCTCCCCCAAATTCTTTTGCGCTTCTTTGGACAAAGAAAAAGTTTACCCGTCAAAGTTTTCAGTTTTCTAGACCAGCATGAGCTATATATAACCACTTTGAACTTCTCCCTACTAACTGCATGGCCCAAATTGTCATGAAATAAAAGTAAATTTTACTATGGAGAAGGAGAAGCTGACAGAGACAGCACCTTTATATTAGACAGAGTTACAGAGACAACAAAAAATCGAGACTATTTATAAAAGTGTGATAAATTCTTGCTTAAAGGATGATCGATAGCTAAAAATATTGGTTTAGCATATCATTTCTAAAACTAGGACATCTAGAAGGGTGCATTATTAATGGCATCTTTGTGGTTCATTATTTCTGTGAGGAACAAACGGACTTTATATAATTTAAAGATGAGAAGATTCTGAACATATAAGCAACAGAGAAAGCGTGTTTGAAGTTATATATCTTACACACCTGCGCACATAGGAGCACAGTTTCAATGCATGAAGGACCTTGTGCAGCTCTTTCCCTACCATGAAGTTGGATATTCCTCAACAGAAGAGATCTATTGTGTATAAACATGTGCTCCTTGCATAGATGCTGTATATAGAATTATGGGATAAGTCCTAAGAGGCCTTTGTAGATCATCTAATCCAAACCCTGCTCACACCAGGGCTAACTCCAGAATTTGAAGAGGTTGCACAGAGTCTTGGCCAGTCAAGTTCTGAACATCTCCAGGTTCTGTAAGTCTCCTTATCAAAGTCTCCCCAGCTTGGTGTCATCAGTAAGCTAGCAAAAGTTGACTCTATCCCATCAGTCAAAAACAAAGACATTTGATGTTACTGCCACCTCTGCTGAAACTTAAAGAATATCTCTAGTAACCAGACATCAGCTTGCTTTTAACTGCTGACCATACTTTTGTAGCCCAGCAGTCTGGCCAGTTTGATGCTCACCTTGTAGTTCACCCATCCAGTCTGTATGTCTCCAGTCTGACCAGAAAGACACTTGGGGAGATCATGCTGAAAGCCACTTAAACTGAAGGTATGCCCACTGCTCCCCCCTCATCCACTGAAACAATCACTTCAACATGGAAAGCAATGAAGTTTGACAGGCAGCATTCGCTCTTAGTGAAATCCACGTGGGTTGTTCCCAGTCCCTGTCTCCCTAGAAGAAATAACTTGTAGGAGAGTTTGGTCTGTCATCTTCCCAGGGACTGAAAAGGTGACAGTTCCCTGGCTTCTCTTTCTCCTTCTTTTTGAACACGACCGTGATGTTGTCCCTTTCTAGTAATGGGGAACCTCCCTTCACTGCCACGACCTGTCTAGGACGATGGTAGTGTCCTCACAATGACATTTGCCATTTCCCATGGCACCCAATGGGTGCATGCTATCAAGTCCCACGGTGCTGAGCATAGGCATTTTGCATCAGTGCTCCCTGGCTGACTTTCCTCTGCTACTTCACTCCCCAAATCTGCCGCCAGTTGAAAGGGCCAGGAAGAGCAGAGTGCAGACAAAAGCAAGGGAAGCAGCATTTTTGTCCCCAAGACTCCCATTCAGTTCAGCAGCAGACCTGTACACACAGAGTTGTTCCACGTGCACAAAATGACCAGGCTCCATATGAGCACATAACCTGGTACATCCTTGTAGTGCTGGGCATCCTCCAGCTGACTTCTGCCAATTGGCTGTAGCAGACTACTCACTAAATCACAGGGCCCCATAAAGCATGGGCAACACACACACCACTGGCTCTGTTTGCCAGTGAGAGCTTGTGCCTGAGAAACCCAAGCAACTAAATATGAAACATGTGCTTGAACCATAGTTTTATATAATATTCCAATTGGAGAGAAAGAAAAGGAGATTTTTAATTTTTTTTTTCCATTTTGAGGAAATTTTTCATAATTTGGGACTCACATTTCTAATGAAACTATTAAGGTTACTAAAAGAAAACTGCAATTACAGTTTATATAGAGGTGAGAATCTATCCAAAGTTGAATTCATAGAGCATGAAGTGATTGTTTTGCATATTTTTATCATTTATTCATACCTGTTCCAGACTGTTGTCTCAATGGAGTGCAAATACTATATTTTCAAAAGATGGTAGTCCTTTATATGTAAAATATCTCTTTCTTAGAGACAAGTACAAACTTAAACTCTAAAGACGAAAATTATAAAATCCACTCTAAACAGCTAATCTAATACAGAACTGTACCCTTTGCATCCAGTGTATACAGGCTTGCTTAACAATGTGCACAAATTATACATGATGCTTGGTGTATTTTATAATTTCATTAAAATGTAAGTGGAATTAAATAGACAAAATAAGTATATAATTATTCCTAAAATAATTTGGACTTTGCCTTAGAGACATGTAATGGGAATCCAGTTGCAGTAATCTCCTGCTAAACAGGGGCTATCAAGATGACAGAACTAGACCCCTCTTGGTGGTACAAAGAGAAAGAATGAGAGGCAAATTTTGAACATCATAGCAAGGGAAATTCCAGATGGACATAAGAAAAAAGTTTTGGTTACGCCCTGAAACAAGGTGCCCATAGAGACTCAGAATGTCCATCCCTGCAGATATTCAAAACTCAGTTGGGCAAAGCATACATACATATATCTTTACATTAACTGTGAGTTTAGAATTTATTGTAGACTTTTGAGGAGTGTTTTATGGACAATATCCCTGCCCTCGGCTCTGAGACACTGCATTTCTTGCACCTGGACCTGCATAAACCTTCTAGGGTTACCATCACTGATGGGTGCATCTTCACATAGAAATGAATTTCATTCTAAATTATTCTCTGTTACCTGGGGAGAAAAAGAAACATCCACTTGGAAACTGAACAAATAAAATGCTAGGTTTTTCAAGAAAAATGTTGGTGACAAGAAACATTGAGGAAGAAGAACGTGTATTTGTGACTCTGTTTTCTCTTAGGGTTGCATTATTTTTATGCTCTGATGGAATGTCTTTTGACTATCTTGACAGTCCATAGGAGTGAGACATAGTGAAAAAATTTATAACCCTGTTATGTTTAAAAATCCTAATTGTAAATGTTGACAGGACTGATCCTCGTTTACACATGCACGCCATTTTTATTGCGCTTACAATGTAAAGATGATCAAGCATTAATAGTTGGAATTGATACATTTTTAATATGCTCTAGTACAGAAAGACAGAAAAAGCCAAATGAAGGATTCAGAACATCCCTTCCCTCTGATATACATTGTGATACCTCTGCCAGGATTAATCAGGCTTTGGCCCTCTAAACATGAAGTAGCAGCTAGCCTAAGGCTCGGAAAAGGGTCTGACTCTTCCTCTGATTGAGATTGCTGCTTGATCAGTACTTGGAATTGTACTGCTCTTTTGTTTTCAATTTGGAGTAGCTAAGTTGAAGAGACACCGCTCATTCATATTCTATGCTTCGAGGTTCTCCTAGCAATCAAGAGGACTGAAATTTGAAAGCAGCACATCTAAGGATATGGCTAAACATCCTGGATTTATCACATTAAAACTCTGACACACTGCATGTCCTTTTACCTCATGGGCCATTATTACTGCTGTTTCCATCTTGAAGGGTTGCGGTTTTTTTGTTGTATTTTAATTATGGTTATTCTCCTTCCTTCAAATAAATTATCATTATGTCCTGAAGTTCTTTCTAGCACATGGTCAGCCTCTCATGCATCATTTTGCATGAAATACTATACATCAACAATGCAAATTACTGCTGGCAACTTATTGACTCACTTGCCTCTAAAGATCTTGCTCCTTTTTGTTTTAAGCCCATGTGGAAGAAATCTAATTAATCACTCTGGATATTAAAAAAAAAAAAAAAAAAAGTCACACAATGATATGGGGTTGGAAGGGACCTCTGGAGATCATCTAGTCCAACTGCCTTTCCAGAGCAGGTCAACCCAGAGCAGGAAGTGCTGGTACAGACTTCTCCCAGTCTGACTTCATTCAGCTTCTCTCCCAAGACAACTGCTAAAGCATTACAGTTGTTTGTGACAGGTACATTTACTCACTGAAACCTAGTTATATATTGGGTTTTTTCTTATTTACTTGTACATTAGGGGGTCCCAACACTGTACTCAATTATGCCTCTGTAAATGTTTGAATAAGTAGAAACGCTTTCTGCATACAATATGTAACATGGCTGGTGTTGGACCCACTGATTTTTAATCAACATACCTAGTTTAAGAGCAATATTCTACAAATGGCACAAAATATATCAAAGTAGCAAATCCTACTTCAGGTATAAGTGAACACCGTATCAGAAATATTGTCTTATGAATAGTAACATCCCATTTTTTCCCAGATTGCTTCTGACCTATGTTTCCCTAGATTTATCTTGGAGTGCTCTGGATTTCATTTAAGGATTATAAAAGCAACATCATTTTATTTTAATCCCATTCAAATTCTAAAAATTTCATTACGATGCTTTTATTCTGCACATTTAATGGGAGGATTTTTTCTGAAACATTTTAATCTGCTCACATTTGCCACCACATTCACCAGGGCTGTCTGGTGGACATGTAGACATGGAACTGGTTTAAAATCATACTCCAGATACAATCTCTGCTTTGTATCTGTTTTGTCCTGTCCTTCTGGCACTGTTGAGTGGCTTAGTGTGATGGGGATGAGCAGGAGGGCAACTTTTACCTGTAGTCCACTGAGCCGAACTTTTTTACCGTCTCATGTTAGCTGTGGGTCTTTTCCCAGTTCCCTTTGAACATGCACCTGCACAACACCATGACTAAGTTTACACCCTTTACGCTCTTTCCACAAAGAAAGCCATTGTCCTGAATTTGTCAGGGCTCATTGAGGGCCATAACGATGTCCTGACACTGGATAGGACATGCTAGAGTTTTAGTGCCAACTTCAAGATCTCAACAGTGTGGCATTTTCCAAGTTGGACTTCCCATCTCTCTCCTGTCTCAAAACAGGCTCTGTGTGTCTGAGATGGAGGTAGAGAGGCACGTCTCACCACACAAGGCAGCAGAGTAGCACTGTGTCCTCCCACAAGATCCTGAAGGTTGATATCAAGCCACAGAAACCTCCTGGGAAAACCACATAATGACTCAAAGGATGAATGTTTACCACAAACATGGGGGAAGATGATTAGAGATATTTATAATATTAAATCCTTAACTTCATGCTCTATTGTTTATTTTGATACCATCCACACTAAAATGCTTTCGTGAGCATCACAAAACATTATTTAGGAGATATGGAAGCTTACCATCTTCTCCTAGTGACTGAGTAATCAGTTTTTTTCTTACATGATACTGGGAGGACTGCATTGTCTCACGTCGGTTTTCAGTTTCTATTACAAAAACCTTATATCAATTCAGCTGCAGTGCTTCTCCCCATCAGTCCGTCTTTATTGTCCCCATAGAGAATCTGCGAGTATACACACAGTCCTGCTTCCAAGAACTTTCTTTCACTTAAGAAAAATGCATGTTCTACATTTTCTTGGTACAGGCATCCTCTGTGATTTTTGTCTACAGATCACTGATCCTCCAGATATCCTTTCACAGGCTCCAAATTTTCCAGTTTTCAACATCTAGGGATGTAAGCTAGATGAGATCTTCAGGCTGCCTTGCAACATCATTTTAAAACAGCTCAATGGTTTATAATTATGATTTGAAAGTCAGGCTGTTTATTGCAAATTAGCACAATGTTTTGACTCCTAAAAGACATATAAGATCCAAAGAAGCCACTTTCACCTCTGATATTCTTCCAACAGAAATGTACTTGTTCCTATTGTTTTTAATTTTGAAAACTACAGTGTATGGCCTTTTAATATAGTTCTCTACCCAGAAGTTATTAATGAAATGTACTTGATTACAGGGTTTCATGAAGTCTGTTGGATGAATCACTGTGATTGACTGCAAAGATTACAATGACCTCACAAAGATGAGGATTTCATTTGATATGTTTTGGAAGAATGGCATAATCTTGATTATGTTGTGGTGGTTTTAGGGACTATTTCATGCCTTTTTTCATTGCTGGATACCACAATGAAATACTGGTTTCTGTTCTAGCAAATCCTTCCTTAAACTCATAGAAACTCATGAAAAACATTAACTTTTTTGATAAGAATTATATATATATAAATATATATATAACCATGTGATTCCACTGTTTTAATGCACATGAAAATTTATATTCTCCTGCCAACATAGAGCAGAGCATTCATAATTTCAAATATATCTCTATGGAAAAGGTCTCATGTGGAGATGGGGGCTTCTCCTGTGTTTACAGCCCCCTTTATATTCAAAGATCAGCATTGATTCTGTTCTTAGGAGAACTTTAGCACAATGGTCTAAGTATGAAAAGACCAGTTAAACAGCTAAACCCAAGCATTGCTCAGGATTTGCTAAAACAGAAACTAGAATTTTGTTTGTGTTCCTGGTAACAGTACATACTCAGTATCTCTGGAACAGATTGGATTGCAAGGTGTCATCTAGGGACACCGTCCCTATTCTGAGACATTTACTGTATAAATTACAAATGGCCACCTTGTCTCAGAAGGATGGATGCTATTAATCCATCAACGGACGATTATGATGCATGAGCATAGGTCATGTTTTAATATTTAATAAGTGCATTGTATGCTATCCTGGGCCACAGGACACATCTAACAATTGCTATGATTTACATTTCATTAATTGTAAAGAATTATCAACACAGCTGTGGCCAAGAATGAAGTGATGTACATTCTGGTGCACTGAGAGTAGTTAAGAAAATGAGATTTGTGCTAGAACCTTCATGACAAATTAGAAGTTGAGAATTAATTGATTTTTATAATATTTTTGCCACAGACATATCTATACCATAATTTTATCAGCTACAGTGTTGTCAGCTAAGTACTCTTAGACAGGTGTTGAGCATCCTTTAATTGTAAGATTCACTATTTGTTTCCACAAAGATTAGGAGAAGCATGCTTTATCACAGTTGTGTTTGCCGTTTCTTAACACAGTTAAACCCCTGTTTTCTTACATGTTTTGAAAAGGTTTCTGCAATATTATGATTATAAAGAACTAAGATTATACAAATATAAACACACAACAATATCAAAAGAATACCCATCAACTGGGTGGATTTTGACTCCAGCTAAACCCGAGCAAGTTCTCTCCTAAGACTCACATGTAATCATTGAATTAGAAGGAAAGTGACAAAACAAGCTTCTGAACTCATATGAATTTACTTTCACTGCTCTTATATCTTATGCAGGTCTAATTCTGAATTGCAGATGTCCAATTATATTAATACTGGGAGTACCCCTTTCCCAGAAATGCAAAATTACTTGAATACCTATGAGTTTTTCTTACAGCTTTTTAAACAGAGTAGCGTGAAACATTGAAAAACACTGGATAGCCAAAAATAAAAAGACTGACTTGCCAAGAAGAAATCTAAGTGTCTTGGTGTGTCCAAGTCCACTAACCTGGCACTTCTGCTGTTTCCACGACAGGTGTTCAGGATGTCTAAGCTGGATTTGTAAGGACTGCTGATTCCAAAATGGGAAAAAAAACATCTGTTTATAAGCTCTCAAAGTCCAGGTGCAAGGCTCAAAATGAAAAACTCCCACGTTCCTCTGCTTTATCACTGATGAGCTTGATAATGGTTAACAAGTCCCTTCCTGTTTGGAAAATTTCTGATAAAACATTCATATCCTGGACCCATCAAGCTAAAGACCAGAGCTCTATGGATTAAATTTCCTCCCAGTGAAGCAAGTGTTGATAAAACACATTTTCCACTGCATTCTCTCACAAGAAGTAACAGCAACTTTAGACCATGAAGGTTTTATGAGTCAAGCAGGCTGTTCAATGAACTCGATGGGGCGCATTAAAAAAGTCTTCTTGTGATCCTCTTGGGGATTTTCACGTATAGGCATGGAAGACTTGAGTCTTAAGGGTTTTCAGACTAGTGGCTGATACATCTACTTTGAAAACACGTAATGTATTGTCATTATCCAGTATGCTTGAGGAAAATAACTAATGAAATAGTTGTCCTGGCTTCTCAGCTAGGCAGCAGCTCTCCAAAAATAATGCGTTAGAGAACCTATTTCAAAGGAGCAGGATCTCCCAAGGACAGGCTACTTCAGGAGACTCTGAAATCATTACTTCCCCGATCAAGCTTTTGGTATACTCAAACATAACAGAAAATATTAGGTCCAAAACGAAAAAAAATATTTGAAAGCAGTGAATTTTAAGCAAAGAAACAAGCCTTAATTTACATTAAGTAATAAGCAAGTGGTTAAACTCTTTGCTAAATCAGTATGCTTTGAGAAATCAATGTATTAATGGGTTTGCTATTTCAGAATTTTGCTAGCATTAATATAGGACTAAATAACATGATCTTCCCTAAGGCAAAACTTTCCTTCTATTCATACACAGAAATACATTCAAGTGCTCCTGTTAAACCTTGAAGCTCTGGCACAGAACCACGCATCAAAAATGTGTCCCCACCTTATACCTCATCATAATTTCAGCCTGTTCAGATAGAAGATGCTAGTCTATTGTTAGCAATCCACTTTCCCTTCCTCTTTGATCTCATAGAGAGCTGCTGGCAAGTTGGATTTTTTTTGATCATCGCCTAAAAGACAGAAAGGTTAAGAGTTGTATAAGAAGAATTGCATCTCGGAAAAATTGTAGAGCCCTTCACAATGCAGAGCTGCAGAACATGAGCTCATTTAGACTAAAAAATAGTGCTATTTGCAAGAACGTCCACTCACCAGATCAGTCTCAGACAGGGTATAGGAACCTCTAAAGGAAAAGGAGAGAGCCTGAAAAGTGCTTTATTACAAGCAGTTTATTAACTTGCCACCTGCGAAGACCAGAACTAGTCTAACACTTCCAGAAGGCCAAAGCTTCAGAAACTAATTCCAGTTTGAAGCAATCCAGACACCGTTACTTGGGAATACAGTATTTTTTAAAGTTATTTTCAAATTTGAAATCACTGAAGCTGCCCATCTAAAGATAACCTGGGAAAATCATATGTCAAGACTTTTCAGACCTGGTCCTCGATCTCTGAACCTCAGGGCTCAGAACCCTGGTGCCTAAACCCATCTGTTCAGATTCCTTCTGGAGGTGATGGGGAGACCCTGCTGGGGAGAAATGCATTGCACCCAGCATCTCTCTGCCAACCACAGCCCAAACAACTTGGGCTTTTAAGTTAGGCCCTAAGGTCAGTAAAATGAATTTTGGACCAAATACACAAGCCTGGATGTGATTCTCAACTTCTGCAGTCTTCTAACTGGCAAATAATATTTTAATAGCTTTTCATTATGATTTATTTAGCAAAACATATATAACAGACCTGCCTGCTCTCTACCTTCATTTTCAGAACACTGAATGCTGTTGTATGACAGAAACTTTATTCATGCAAGAAAATAGCACTTTAACCTAAAAAAAAAACAAAACACCACCGAAAAATACCCCTTGAACTTAAATTCTTCACTCATTTAACTGGCCCCTTATTGAGAAAAAGCTCCCAGTGAATGGACTTTCAATTCTATTTCAAAAAATAAATCAGAAAACTGAAAGCAAACAATAATCTTCCTTTTGTCATAGAAATTGCTTACTTTAAAACTTCATTACTTTCTCCTGCTTCATTTTATAAATTTTTTCTTCCACTTTGCACCAATGGAAACAGATAAGTTCTTCATCTTTGTAAAAGAATAGCACATCATTTCCCTTTCACTTTCTAGTTAGTGTGTTCTATTTTCTTGTAACATATTTTCCAAGCCTGTTTAAACCTGCCCAAACATGTTTCTGTAATGTATTTTCAAGCCTCAGTTATCACTATATAAAAAATTAAGACATTCCCACAATTAGACCTGTCACATTAAAATTAATTTTCTATAGTACAGGAGCCAATTAACATATTCTAATAATCAACAAGCATGAGTACCTCTTTATCACAAAAACAATTAATTGATTTAGGAGTTCTGTTCTTGACAAGTTGAAGGCTGAGCTATTTCAAAGACATTCTCTGGGCATTTTTAAATTTTTCTCCATAGTGTATGGTATGATCATCCTAGTCCAATAAATTGTTTCCCAAATACTCAGTTTTGCTGTGAATAACCGCCTGATGTCATTGTTCCTCTGTATGGCAAGAAGCAAGTATGCAATAACAGCCACAAATGTTATCTACTTTGAATATGCATCTAACAGTCTAGTCTGAATGCAATTATTTCTAGACCTCAGACTGGCCTGACGTCTTATGGAAAAAGTGCTTAGGATCTAAACTCAGTGGCTGCTGACTACAGGAAGCTCATAACATGCAGAAGGGAGAAAACACCTTGAATTGTTCACAGGGAACTGCACATTCTCTGCTGAAGTGAAGGTCACAACAGCAACACACGAATGAGGGAGGGGGCTACTTAGAAAGGAGGGGACAGAGGCAGAGAGAGCACAGCAAAGCTTCACCCGGGTACCAGAGCCCATGCAAGGCACGAATTTGTGAGCACTGGAAGGAGCCCTAGCTGTTCTACGTTCTCAGCGTTCTTGAGCACTACTATGCACATGCTGATACAAAAGGGAATTTTTAATGGTCTGAACTTGAAATAGGGAACCCTGGGCTCCACTGCAGTACCTGTTAAATACAGGCTTTGGACCAATTCTTTTTTTTTTCCCAATCGCTTTGCACTTTCAGTTCTTTTATAAAATGCACTTCGTAGTTTGTCAGTCTCATAGCTCAGATTACGTATTCTTGAGTGCAGCTAGTGTCTCTCCCTGCATTTACAAGGTGGCCTTTCACAGCACGCTCCTGTGATTTCAGCCTGCTTCTTTGGAGCCAGCAATGCATGAGATGTTGCCAAGTGCTAACATCATTTCAGTGTCATCTCTGTGATCTTTTGTACTTGCTATTTCACAGAGGTGGCAGGAGAATCTCAGTCCTCTCTCAAAGACTCTTGTATTTCATATTGCTACAGAGGAACAGTCAAAGTCTCAGAAGGCTAATATAATGGTTGAATATTAAATATCTATTTTCATTTAATAATTTATGTCAACCCATAGGTGTTTAGCAGTTAGACTTCATTGTAACCACCATCTTCGTCTTCTCTCCTTGACCACCATAGGCTGATAGTGAACTAGCAGATATACAGAGAGGCTCAGGACTATGACAAGGACAACCAAGATAGGGACATTTCACACTTTTCCTAGCATGATGCGATGATGAGCAAATACGATTGAGGATCTTCAAGGTGCTCTCTTCCTCTTTTCATGCACTGTCCCTGCAGGCTTAAGGTCACACTGATCTGCCCATAAAACATCCAATTAGGCAATTTGTTCTGTTGAAAATAACTGAGATAAGAATAACAGGAAATTGCTAGATATTGGCAATGAACTCATTTATTGTAATTGATAGTATAGCATGCCTTATGTTATTATAAGGTTTAATAATCAGAAGCACATAACTAAGTCATCTCTAGCTGTGGAGAACCATGAACAATATGTACCACAAAAATAGGAGCAGCTGTAGTCATTGAGGTTCTCTGATCTTCTAAATGCACACTGGAAATTGTATTATCCAAGATAACAGAAAGGGAAATGTCTTGTTTCAGAAATAGTATGAACATAATCTGATTTGTGAAGCCAAATGATTTTAGTCATATGGGGCACTGTTCACTGAGAGCAGAGAAATGGTTTTATGAATTGTAACTCACTGCTCAGTAAATGGCAGAAAATAAACCACAGGGACTTCATCCTTCACTGTTAGTGTGATTGCTATTCTTGACAATTCAATATAAATTCAGATTTCTCAGGTACCACACATAGGAAATATGAAATAGAGAGAAATGCTTAACAGAGTGGGTTCAGAGTAGCCAGTCACACTCTTAAGTTACATCAGAGGGAAGAACTACACGGAAATAAATCAAGTCAGTTAAAGTCTGCTCCAAGCATGGTGACTTCCTTGATCACGTCATTATATTCCCACACTGTTCATATGCAACTCTCCCTTGTGCATTTTAATTACTTTTTTTCTAATCCTGGATTTGTGTTCCCCCTAAAGAGGTGAAAAAAGGTTAGATATTTTTCCTAATTGAGAAAAAAAAACCAGAAAACATTGCTACATGTCAAGTTGAAAAATCACTCCTTTAAGTCAAATTATGTCCCTCACAGATACTGCTGGGCTGTGTTGAGTCATACTACTCAAAACTATTTGTCTGTGTAGACCAACTATATTTATTCATTAGAGGAACATAATAAATATGTCTGAAATTATGGCTTTAAGGCATGTCTAACATGCATTTCATGGGCTGAGCTGCCCAACTGGGACATTGATTTTCCCAAACCAGTGGGTTGCAAATTAGCTATCAGTTAGTGTGACAACATACTCTGAGGTACAAAAGCAAACAGAAGGTAACCTCATTTTGCCAACATAATTTCTGTTTGGAGTGTTTGTCTCTGCATTTTTGCTTCTAACTGTTATTAAACTGCAAGTAGAAATCATACTGAAGTGCTCCCTCTCTCCAAGCACCACTTAATGCTGTTCCATATCACCAGTTCTCTCACATCATATTCACTCATATCTTTTTCCTGTAACTTCCAGTCCATCCGTACGGATGAGTTACCTTCCCTATTCCCTCCTCCTCCTTCTATTGTGATACAGCTCCTAGCTTTCTCCCATGCTGGCCCTTGTGCTGGAAAGGAATTCGATACCAACAAAGTTACATCAGTGATCTTCCTTCAGTTCCCTTGCTGCTCCTTAAAACTCAAACTACAAATTGTGATACACTTGGCAGAGGTTAAGCATCAGTTATATTGGTATGACTCCATGTCATGCAAATAATAGTCTGTCTCGCTCCCTCTGTTCAGTGACTTCCATCTGTCAATCAGCATCCGCTGCCTTAAGACTTTTATATAGATATTAAACTCTCTGAGGAACAGAAAAATTTCTTTATTCTGTGTTTACAAACGTCCTAACACAATAAAGGGCTGGTCCATTAGTGGTTTATAAAGACATTGTGGCAAATCAAATAATTAAAAATAAAAAAAACGTTTACAAAAATACTATATCTATAATTCAGTTTTAGTAGAAGGAATTGACTGTTTCTACATAATGGTATACCAGTCATAGCTACAAAAGCTTGGAATCTCAAGCCTCAGGATGGCTAGAGAAGAATATATTCCTATATTGGAATAGTCTCCTTTGAAGTAAGAAACGATGGCCCACCACAGGGGCAGGATGCAAGACAAAATGGACTGTGAATCTGCTCCCTATATAATTACATACATGCAAAAAAAAAAACCACCGCAACATGGATACTATTATAAGAGATGTCCAGGACATGCTTAGTTATGTTAAAAACATACAGCTCATTTCTTTATGTCAGTCTAGTTTTGTTGGATATAGTTCTTATTAATTCCTTGTCCTTTTTAAATAAACATTAATAAAACAGTGAGCTAATGCTCATGCCATTGAACACTTTTTTTTTTTTTTCCCCAAGGGAACTGTTTATTTATAAGTCGAGATTTGGATCCTTAACTGCTTGGAAGACTAACAAGAAAAAAGGAGCAAAACAACTACTCCCCTGTATGTTATTTATAAATATGTTAAAATAATTGCCATATTAGAAAGTGTGAATTAATTTGGAAGCTTATCATAGAATCGTTTGGTTTGGAGGAGACCTTAAATATTATCTAGTTCCAACCTCCTGGCCGTGGGAAGGGACACCTTCCACTAGACCAGGTTACCCAAAGCCCCATCCAAGCTGGCCTTGAACATCACTAGGGACAGAGGCAACCTGTTCCAGTCTCACCACCCTCACAGTAAAGAATTTCTTCCTAATATCTAATCAAAATCTACACTCTTACAGTTTAAACTCCTTACCCCTCGTCCTATTACTGCAATCCCCGATAAACAGTCCTTCCCCATCTTTCCTGTAGGCCCCCTTTAGGTACCGTAAGGCTGCTGTAAGGTCTCCCCGGACCCTTCTCATCTCTGGGCTGAAGAGCTCCAAGTCTCTTAGCCTGCCTTCATAGCAGAGGTGCTCCAGCCCTCTGATCATCTTCATGGCCTTCCTCTTGACTCACTCCAACAGGTCCACGTCCTTCTTATATTTGGGGCTCAGCACTGCAGCAGCACTGCAGGTGGGGTCTTATGAGAGCAGAGTAGAGGGGCAAAATCACCTCCCTTGACCTGCTGGCCATGCTTCTCTTGATGTAATAGAAATCAATATATTGACAGCAATATTGGTATGCAATGGCAATCAATTATAGCAGTAACTTTACATTAGGCTATTAAAAGATACTTTAAGATACTTTAAAAGATACTTTAGATACTTTAAGATACTTTAAAAGATACTTTAAAAGACCTTTTAGATCTAAAGATTCTAAAACTGTATTTTAAAATACTGTTATATCATCTAAAGGTAGAGAGACAGTAAGTCTAGCAATGATAACCATGATATTATTCAGTCAAACCCCTTCCAAGTTAGATGAGGTGAGTACAGATATAAAAACAGATTCTGGAGGTTGAGCCAGGAATTTTAGCATATTGTTGATTATGCTCATGGCACAGAAAAAAAAGAAAGAGGAAAAAACGAGGCATTTCTGCTGTGGCTGACTGCTCCAGTCAAAATATTTACAAGACTATTTAGCAAAGAACTTCTTGACTAAGGTGAAATTCTAATTTAGTATATTTTACATTCCCATGCCACACTTCCCAAATTTTCTCAAATCAGTAAGACTTCCTACTGAAGAATTTAAGAAAATTAGTCCAGGGATTTGTATATTTTTAGCTACTTCCTACAAAGTAACTTTCTGTTTTGTGTTTAAAACTTAACCCCTATAAAAAATGGTCTTTCAGAAGATTACTGGTTGAAAGACTCCTAACACCCTCCACATGCTGATGTTTCATTGGGCAAGCTTCCAAAACAGGTTTTAAATTACTTATCTTCAACTAGCTGATTTATGTGAAGGAGGAGCTGGTGAATAAAGAAGAAAATAGGGAGTCTAACAGAAGCAGTGTGAAAATATGTGAAAAACTGGAAGTGTAGCAAACTGAAAACACTTCAATAAATGCCACCACACCTCAAAGGGCCCTTGGTAAACAAATGAGTGAGTCCTCAATTATTATTTATGCAAGATAGTTTCTCTATTCTCTACTCAAAAGTCAGTTCAACTCACAATTTCAGCAGAAAAAATGGTCAGGCAAAAGCAACACAGTTTTTTGCTGGATTTGTCAGCTGGTTCAGCTAGTCCAAGCAGCTCAAAGGCAGGCGTAAGTCCACATAAAAGCATCTGGATCAGTGCATGGGGAGAAGATTTCTTAGATCAGTTTGCGAAATCTCAGTCCAATTAAAAGCCTGCTGAAATCAATGGAACTCTACAGGTAACTTCATCCTAATGTCATATCAAAGCCTCGAGCATCATATTCAAAGTGCCTGCATCAACATGTAACCCGGACAAAGCAGACATTATACATTTCTTTAGGTGTATGTGTTGCCTCTGCAGTCACAGAGAGCAAGTATGATAAATAGTGTGAATGGTTTTCAGCTTGCCTTTATCAGTATTTTTAAATTCTAGCAATTCCAGTGCAAAAGGGATTCTTTTTATTATTATTTTATTTTAAATTCTGGCTCAGCTCAGAGATTTCTGTCACTAGATGAAATGACAGGCTGGTGGAATCCAGTGAAGAGTACCTGTCCAACCAAACAGTTCATATCACCATGCCCCAATTACCTGTCTGTTCCCACCACGGGGTAACTGAATGAGTCACAACTCTAAAATTTTAGAAATGGCAGCTATTTCTACAGACAGGTCAAAACACACTTCAGAAATCCTTCCCCCAGAGCCAGTTTGCTTCTCGGGTCATGTGAGACTTTTGGTTCCAGAAGCCCCTCCTGGGGACGATTGTGCCATCCTCAGGCGGATGGAAGGGTCCCATCTCCTCCCTTACCCTGACCAGGCACACCCACCACACCGTGTGGAGGACAGGTCACCATTTGGGAAGGGATATTAAAAGCCAATCAATGTTCCTGGCTTGTTACTAACTCCATAGCAAGGGAAGAGGGTGGAGGTTGTCAACCTTAATTAATGCCTGTTTTAAAAGCACTTTGCATTCCTTGCCTGACATGTGCTTTACAAAAGCCAGGAGCTGTTGTTGTTATTAACAACTCACAATATAAACACACTTGGCCTGATTTTCCTCTTGCTCACAATAGGCTTCACGCTTGTTTAAGTCTCGACTGGGATGGAATAAGCAGGCTTTCTGCAATCAGTGGAAGGGGAGGCTCTGAGAGGTGGCATACAAGAACCTCCAGAAGAAAAGGCAGCAGGAATTAAAAAAAAAATAAAATATAAAATCTTGGTTAAGTGCTCCCTTCCTTGAAGGCTGAGCATGGAATCAAAACAACACTGACTGTATAAGCCTTTGCCCTGTGCACTTCTTTGTCACTTGAGTGAAAAATCATCATGTTCGAAAAATTATTTTTTCCACAAATGCTTTTCTCCTTTTTAGTGTGTCAAACTGCTAGAGAGACATCAAAGAGATTCTGCTGCAATGCTTTGATCAGAAAAAAAGCCAAAAGAATAAAAAAAAAAATAAAAGAAAGGAGACATGGCTCATCAGCTTAGGTCCTGAAACACTTTTCTGTAAAGCATTAAGATATTTGGAGAGGGGAAAAAGGAAAAAAAAACCAAACCAAAACAAAAAACCCACAAACCACCAAACCCTGTCAAGTTCTAAATCAGTCCCAGAGGTTCTGAGCTTTACTGTTCTGCAAATCACATGAGGCCCTTTAGTTTGTCCTTGATCCTTTCAAGTAGCTGGAAATGAGAACATGGCAGAAGCTGCGGCTTCAATTAGACATAACATCAAAAAAAAAAAAAAGTTGATAGCTCTTCCTTGCTAATGAGAAAAAAAAAACAAGTGCTCTGGAAGAACGCCATCCCGCCCTTCTAGCTGACGTCAATAGAGCAATCACATCTAAATATTATAAAAGTCAGGGTAACTCGCAAACCTATTTTACACCTTTTTCCTCTGCTGGCTGGCTCCTTCAGAGTTGAAGCTAGATCTCCTCCTTTTCTCAGTTAAAGAAGTTTTTGATGTTTTCCTCTCATCTTTTTAGCACATCAGAAAAAACAGTTAGGAAAGAAGGTGCTGGATTTTGATATTTTTTTTTTTAATTTCCCCTCCTCCTCTACTTTACAAATTATACCAAGGAACCAAACCAGCTACTTCTGTAGTCACTCTTATCCTGACTGGTAATATTGCCCCAATATCAGAGAAGAGGTCTCTAAGCTAACACTGGACAGATAGTATAAATTTAGGAGAGAACACATGTGAGGGAGCTTAAATATCAGTTTCAGTCCTAATTATGCTTAACATGGCTTGTTGTGTGCACATATTTAGGACTACATAAAGCACCTGTGCCTTTACTTCTATGCTTTTCCACTTAAGTCAGTTTATCATTTGAAGAGCAGAAAGAGATTTAGACTTTAAAAACAAACAAACAAAAGAAAACCACACACAAAAAAAACCCAAAACAAAAAACAACACCAAAAAACATCCCACAAAACCCCCAACAACAACAGAAAAGCCACAGCAGTTGAAAGGAAAATTACAAGGTCCTTATTCAATTAAACCAGATTTTGATACCACAGCCAGCCTGCATGAACACCATGAGGCACAGGCAGCCTTAACTCCTAGGTTAATACAATGAATGACAATCACGTTAGCTTGAGTCTCACGATGGCCAGGCTCCATACCCCTCCAGCAGTAACGTTGACTGCATACTGAGATTCCATGTGAAATGTCTAAATTTTGTAATCTAAAACAATTACCTTGCAAACATCCCTCCACTTTACAACAGGACTCAGAAAAAGGCTAAGAATGTGAACATATGATATTTTTATTTTTTTAATTATTGTTACTGTAGCTCCAAGTAATAACATTTCAATCAGCTAAAAAGATATTACCTTTCCTACATTCAACCAGTGACTATTAGATTCAGGCACGTTTTCCTTCTACATATGCAAAAAGAAGTATTTTCTTAGCAGCAAACGCTAATAGTGGGAGGAAGTAGTATATTTGTTTGGAAGTAACTTTGCTTTAAGTTACTTGTAATTTAAATAACATATCAGTTACTATGACTACTATTATTATTTTAAATGTAATGTAAGATACACAGGATACAATGATACTTTCGAACAGTTGCTCACAGCCAGTGTCTCAGTAATCATTGTAGGGTGAAGTGCAACTTGATACAAGGTGGGAAACAGCTCAGGTCTCCATCAGCACCTTATGCGCTGCTCGAAGACAAGATACACCCTGAACACGTCAGGTCTCTTTTCTGGAAGCCCATAGCTCCAGCAGAACCCAGCAGCAAGGGCTTGCCCTCGCCTTTCCCTGGTGCCAGCCACTGCTGCTCTCTTCTCTGGTGAGCAGAGAAGGAAGTGGGGCAGCAAAAACAATCATCTTGAGGTCACCCAGTGACATCCCATTGACTTGTCACCTCCTGTACCTAAGCAAAGCGACCACTCACCATTAATGCTTAATCCCACCCAACTTGGTTCTGTGCTTATTTTTTTTTCCTTTTTGTACATTTTGTTGAATTGAGAACTGTGAGATATTCTTCAATTCATAGCATTGTTTAGCAAAATATTCAGGATACTTCATGGCTTGCTATTTTAAAGGAAAATTTACCAGTGAGGCACAAAATAGTTTCCTCAAGTGAAGCTTAACATAAGAAAAAAAAAAAAGAGAGAAAAAAAACAAACACCCTCTGAGCATTGTATTTTTTTAACTTCTGCCACAATTTGTTTTCAAAGTCTTCAGCACCTTTTTACACTTTTACACTTCAGCATCTTACACACTTTTTACAAGATTTCTAGCTGAGGTTGTTCATGGAACAGCATAGCTCTAGCCATTATAATGGAAGGTGTCAGGCAACTTTCCCAGGACCCTATTTTCAGTTAGTTATGACTTTGCAAAACCATAATCACATTATGGATTTTGTGTCAAGGATGCAGGCTGCCTAGACCCTATTAAAGGTACCTTTGAGAATCGTTTGTTTGCAGGTAATTAGTAGGTATTTGCTGGACCTTGACAGCTAAGACATCTGAAAAAAAAAATAATCTTGCTGAGTGTGTGGAGACAATTAATAGTTCTTCCTGTTGAATAACTTGTATATGCACAAGACTAAAAACCAAGCTGAGCATTCTCTAGCCCTTTGCCACCCCTTAATGTGATTTCCCAGAGTAATGAAATTTCTGGATAATTTGCAGTCTTCTCTTTTTTCATATACAATGAATAAGAAAGATAGAAAAACTGGTTCTGTGGAAAGCTCTACCTAGTTCATAGCTTTCCAAGCACAGTTGTTCATCTTCATACCCTCCCCTGCTCCACCAACAAAGACATAGCTCACATGTAGCTACCCTAGACTTCTAGGATTACAGATGTGTGGCTCCTCTGAGCATTGTGGCAATGAAGCCACACAGAGAAAACCAGGGATACTTCCAAGCTACAATTCTTACAGCCATTTACTTCAGGAACCATCACTTCAGAAGCGTTGCTTAATTAAAAATAAAAAATATATACATATATACTCCCTCAAACACATATCCCTTGTTTCCTATTCTTTTGCATCAAAACATTGAAATGTCTGATTTGAAACACTCAAAGTATAAGGCTACCACCACTCTGATTTCACTCTTTGGGAGGGACTACAACTACACAGGTGTAATGACTACTGACAATGCTCAGGTTATAAAAAGAAATGAAAACTGAATGGTAAGAAGTCTTCTCTTACGGATAGCTGCTCTTTGAGGAGGGAATACTTTAATTTCAGATTGAATTTTGGATAGAGTAACTGGAGCACTTCTGCTACTTCCTTTCCACCACTGCATATGGCAGAAAAAATGGACAATGATTAGAATTTATTTTTTTTTTTTTAGGAAAAATGCTTAAGAAGGTTGCTTGAAATTACACGTTAACTTTTTACCCGTAAGAATAACATCACTACCGCCTGTAAAATCCCTTCAGATATACAGGTGGAAAACTCTGTAAATAAGTTTTACAAAAATAAATCAGTTTTCAGAAGAAATTAACCCTCCTCCGTCTTTCTTCTCAGGGTTAGAAGAGAAAAGTAATAAAATGTTTTAGTTACCCTCAAGAAAAGGTGTGGAGTTATGCTAGTGGTATTCTCATGTTTTGATCTTAACTGCACCTCAATAAATCTCAAAAAAAAAAAATTAAAGAGGACTGAAAAATAGAGAAGACAGCAATGCCATGAAACTCTGGAGAGTTGCACATTCACAGCTTATATGGTATAAAAAGCAAGTTCAGAAGGCCTTTGATTAAGTCTGTCCTTAATTATTGAAGAACAAGGTAGTATAAATAAGGGAGAGGGAAGATGTGCTCAGTTCTGCAGCATTATTCATGCCTTTCATATCTAAACAGGTCATTGTATGCTTAGATTTTCAGATCAAATTAATTAAGTAGCAGGAATTATGATTGACTCTGCAAAAGGCTTACTAGCAAAAGAGCTAGGCATACTAGTTTGCAAATGAGTTGTCAGCAACTAAGCTAGCAAATTGCTTGGGGTTTTTTTTGGCAATTCCACAGGGGAAATAGCTAACTTCATTAAATGGTCTTCACTGAAGGATCTTAGATACTACTTCAGAAAAAACTGTAAGCAACAACCTGGATATCATCATCAGAAATGCTTTAATTAGAAGCAGTTATGTAGTCTTTGAAAATTGTTCTGGATTTCAAAGAAAGCTCTAGAGCTAGACCTGAAACAAAATTTGACTTTAGTATACTTTCAAAGTTTAGGGGAACCCAAATTTGAGGCCAGAAACAGCCAGGTAAGTTACCTATTTAAATAAAGCATGATCTTTTTTCCTTCAGACAGTGCAGGATAGAAGTTCTGTGTGAAGGAGACACAAGGGTGTATCTTGTCTTCTCCTCTTGACTGAAGTAGATTGAGTTGTATTTTATTTAGATGTACATTACATTAGCATTTTATCTTTATTATAATTATATAATACACCGTATGTTGTGTATGTGTTGCACTGTAAAAAAAAAAAAATCTATTATAACAAAGAAAGGTTTAGCTAAAGCTTGCACGCAAGTCAATTTAATGGGTAGTACAAAATAAGCCTCTCCTCTCCAGCAGATAAAAACAAAACCTAAATAGCTACCTTTTAGGTGAGTGCAGCTAAAAGGTGAACTCTACCTGGTATAATAATTATAAACCAAACAACCAACAGTATCTTTCTGAGAACATTTTTTCTCCTCTTTCTCTCAGACTCTCTTCCCTCTATGACGAGAAGCACAAGACTTTTTTACTCCTTACTCCAAAATACACAATACAGCTTCAAAACCTTCATTTTTTTAGTAGGACTTCCATTTAAGATTAGTATTTTAGCCTCATTTATTGTTAGATAAGCTGTGATCTAATTTTGGTAAATTGTTGGAAAACTACTACCTCCCAACACACAGTGAAAGGAAAGCCCCATATTCATTCATAGATCCTTTGATAAGGTCCAGAACACAAAAATGGCCTTCACTATCTTAACATACAGAACTTATTGCTACCAGAAACTTGCTCTTCATATACAGTGCAACCTGTAGAATTCCTTAAGGAAGCCCATGAAACAGCAGTTGATTTATGTCACTTCCCCCACACCACTACTGCATGTAACTGGTGAGTCCATCTGCAGAAACACAAGTCATGGCCTATGCTTTTGTAATGTACTTGACAACTTTTAGGGCAGGATAAGTGAAATATTGCAATGGTGACAAAGATGTTTGAAGTTTAATTGCTACTCAGATGTCAAAAGTACTCTAATTTCTAACGTAGTGGGACACTTGCACCTTAGGCAGTTCTTCATCTTCCTCTGAAATCTCACATGGGCAGATTGTTTGACTTTGTGTGTCTGTTTTCTAGTTTCACATCACAAACTGTGATCCAGAATGAAATTTCAAGACATGCAACTTTCACTAAATAAACTTAAATTTTCAGAGATAAGCTGCTAAAAGTATACTTGCTTAAAATGATTTCTAGCAAGAACTATATCCTGTATCTAGGCTCCATAGCATTGGTTTAGAAGGTATTGATCATCTGCCTCTCTGAGAATGACTACAATAATTTGATTTGTTTGCAAGAGGAGTAGAACGTGTCCTTACTTGAAGAAGAAAAAAAAAAAAAAAAAAAAAAGAGAGAGAAGAGGATACTTATTTTAGTTGAAATATATCTCCAGGTCACACTGCTAGAACTCAAAATAATTTTTTAACAAACAAATATAAATTATTCTACTGGCTACTTACAAACGCCAACAGAAAAAAACAAGTCATTCTTACCAAATTGTCAATACTCCCTCAAGAGTTATCTGCACAGTAATTAAATTTAAATTTCAAAGCTTGAAGAAAAACTGAGCATATCCTTGGAGAGTCCAGCTCTTAAGATTACGAACTATAAATATAAAAATAAAAAACGGAAGTTAAATTGTACGGCTTGTCCCTGCAGTTTAATTAAAAGCAGAATCAGACACTGAATTAGTAAATCCAATGACATCAACATAAAGTCCTGAAGTTTAGTCAGAGATGATCATTATGAAGCAGCAAATTAATTCCCATCTCAATAGAAACAGATATATGTTTTCTAAACATTTTTTTTAATTGGTTGGAAAAATGCCCCAAATCAACAAAAAAGAAAAAACTCCAGGCATGAAAAGTCTGTTAACCTTTCTGAAGAAGCATGTATGTTCTGGGGTTTATCCTTGATTAAAAGAGACTTACCACACATGCTCCAGAGAAAAGTGCATACACTCAGCTGAACTATTAACTCTTTGGTTGAAAGGATAATTTCTTGACATTAATCACTGAAAATCAGCCAAACAGCAGCAAAAACCCGTTGTCACTTTAGCATGATTTTCAGCAAAGACAAGTTTGGCTGGCTGAGACCAAACTACAGAAAGACACCTCTTTTTGCAAAACAAGCACTGATGACAGATTCTTCACTACTACAACAGTAAACTAAATCCTGCTGTGAATGACTGGGTTGCTTTCAGTCTGAAGAGAGGACGGTGAAAGCATCCTAAGGATTAGTGATGGCTAAAACAGAAAAAAAAAAATCCAATTTTGTGTTATAATAGAAAATAAATTCTATTTTCAAACAGGACCTTTTATGTTGTTTCCTATAAACTCAGGTTTTGAAGAGAAGGGATTTAAGCACATTCTTATCCTGGCTATACCCAGAAGCACTAGAAACATGATTCAACTACTACCAGACATCCAGGCTACCTTCCACATCAAGCAGGTAGTTACATATTTACATTATCATCCCCTGGTAGAGCGAATTGAAGATTCAAAAAACTAAAACCAGGTTTGAACAACATCTGTAGTTTTGTTACCCTGGCAGAAGACTGGCAGTCAGGGAGATGAAAAGCCTCTGGTTAAAAACCAGAGGGCAAGAAGAGCACAGACAGCTGCTGGAAGCTTCCAGTGTTGTCCTATCCCTCAGGAAATACAAAACCAACAAACCATTTTGAACAAATCCACTCTGCTGATTAATTCCAATGGATTCCAACTCCACCTTCTCTCCTCACCATTACATCTTGAGCATCTAATATAACATCAAAACCAATAATAATAATAAAGTATCTTTCATTTTCAAAGCACCATAGACAGCAGTAAATCATGGAACAGTCCTGTTCCTGAACACCAATGTCTTTGTCTTTTCTGTCTTAAAGATCTCATCTTAGTTCAAAGTAAATGACTGAGCAAGGTAGACACAGGATTTACTGTCAATCACACCATTAAGAGAAATTTTTATGACAGTTCCAGAGGTATAAAATCTTTGCCTGAAATGTCTGGCATCTTCAGAACCCCTGCACTGTGACTCTTCCTTTTTCCTGCACAACCCTTTGTTTTTAAAAACAGGCAAGCAAGGATTTGATAAAAATAGCACAACAGTTAAAGTTCTGTAATCAGTACGCTGTATTTCAGTATTTCTGTATTCATAAATATTTCATTATTTCTAGAAAATGGCTCCAAGAAAACTAAGGAGCACAGTAAAGCTTAACGGTCTTTTTAGTCACTTGATTCAGCTGTGGATATCATGTGTAGAGAGATGCTCTCTTTTCTGGCTTCAAAAGTTTCTAGCCCTAACTAGTTAAAGCAGCTATAAATGAGATCTGGAGGCCAACCAAATTTAGTGGTGTCCAGATTTTTCCCCGTAAAAAATGACCAGGGTATCTTTTCACATCATTCAGGAACAACAGAATCAAGAACAGGTGAAGAAAAAAGTGACCATTTTTAACCTTAATTTAGGCTTAATTTTATCTATCTATAATGGTAGGATGAAATGATCGTATACTTACTTCTCCAGTTAGCATGCCAGTCAACTGTTCACGTGCTCTTTCATTTTGAGGAAAGAGAGTGAATGAAGGTATGACTCACATACAGAAGGATTGCCTCTTCTCAAGAGAGTCCCCTTCCGGCAATGGTTAACCTAGAGGTTGCTCCTCTAGGTATAGATTTCTCAAAAGCACTGCCAAAAGCCTTATGTAAAGCTCACAGATGTGAAAGATGCCTAGAACCTAATGACATTTATTCCACAAAATCCATAACAGGTTTTATCCACTCTTTTGAATACCAAGAAACGTAGTATGTAACTGATCTCACATTTAATTCCTACCAACTTGTCCTCCTAAGCTAATAAAAACAAAAATTGAAAACCAAACTCAGCATGCCAGGACAGCAGCAAGCTGAGTAGGTTTGCAGGTTTTATCCTTGCAGTCAGTTTAACAGGGTAATTACTCAAGAATGGCTGAGGTTTGGATGAAATTTTGCCAAAATTTAGATTATAAAAATAAAGAATAATTTGTATATAGTTTAGAAAGTGAACAGAGGATGCTGTTTACTGGAAGCTTCAATAATTTCATTCTTTAATACTTTCTTTGCTATTGGTAGAAACTAAACTACATAAAGCTACGTTTATGGAAACTGGCTGTTTGCTGGAAATCTAATGGTTCCTTCAAATCCTGGCCTGTTATCATATTGCATTTTTCATATTAAACCACAATTACCCTCTTTCCTTGGTTCATTTACATTAATTTCTAGTTAACATTAGTGTTTGTCTACAGCAGATACACTTAAAACAGCTGTAGTTCCTTTTGGAGCTGTACTATTATTGAGACCATATGGCCATTATGCTGGTGTTGTTTCCTCTTTTGTCCTCTCCTCTTGACAAAATAATTTATCTTTAATGTGCTAACACTCTTCAGAGCTGGCCTGAACACTGGTTTATTTTTATCCCTTGAGATGCGAACAGCCTCACAAATAATCAAAAGTCGAGGGAAAACAGCGTAGGTGTCACAAAGGTAAAACCTTAACAAAGTTTGCCACCCACCCCCCCCCTTTTTTTTTTTTTTTTCATTTTTAATATCAAGCCTGCAGCACAGTTTGAAATTAAACAGTGCAAACATTTTATATATCATGCACGTTTGTATGACTCTATGATCAGTGTTTAACTCACGGCTACCTCAGCTCACTCCGGGGATGAAGGCAGACAAGCTTAGTAACCCCTATGCCCAAGCAGACTACGCTGCACGGAGTAAGACTCTCATGGAAAGATCTGCCTTGAGCTACAGAGGAGCACTTGCAGCTCCCAAAGCAACAACAAACTACCATGTACTTGGTACCAAGAGAGCACCAGGGTGGAAGCAGGCTGAGGCAGGCTAAAATAAAGAGAGGAAGGAGGGTCTATTCCTCTTGAACCCGAGAAAGAAGATATAATCGAACACACAAGCATCTGGCAGATGCAAACCATAATCTAGCAATGTTTTCTTTTTATTCCATTTCTCTGCAGGAAGAGTAAATAAAATGGTCCTAAGTCTATTTGCCCACAGTACCTCAGCTGGCATTTCTGGGTGGCTATCCAAAAGCCCTCAATTCCAGACACTGTGGTCTCCTGCACATGGCTTTCTGTGGCCTATTACCAGAGATTGCTGCCATCATCGTTAGGCAGTCAGTTGAGAGCCAGGACAGGAACCACCACACAAACAGGAATGGTGAGAACCTGAACACTCAGCATGAGGAGGGAGAACAGCCTCTCCCAGAAGGATAAAAGACCAAACCAAGAGACTAAGTCAACACAGAAGAACAAAGTGATAAACAACAGTTCCTATATACCCAAACCTATTGTCAATTTTTTAAAAACCATATTTAGCAATTCCCAATAGACAAATTCATTTGACAGTCTGAAGTTTTGCTTTATTTAAAAAACAACAAATCAACAAAACACACACAAAGAGATTTTAAAAAAATACCAAACACCCAGACAAAAAAAAAACCAACCCACAAGCCAAAACACGCGAAGAGAGACACAAATAAAATCGGGAATAGTGATTTATTTTTAGGTATAGTTCTTCATGCTGCAACAACAGAGGTTAATTTGGATCAAAGACAAAAGAGAATAGAAAAACTAAGGACCAAAAAGGGAACTTAAAGAAAAGCTAACTCGCATGCAACTTTTTTTTTCTTCTATACTAAAATGTGGACTTGCTCAACTCCTCTTCTGAACACCACTTGCACACACTGATAATTGCTTTTTCCTTTTAGTTGCATCCAGCAAAATCCTCCACTCATTAAGTAACCTTCAGCAATAAACTTGACAGAGCATTTCTCCAGTGAACTACCACTGTAAGAGACCTGAAGTAGTGTAACAGGCCACTCATCTGATTTTGCACAGTGCATTTTCTTCCTTCCTATGCATTTGATTAATGTGCTGCTCCTGCTCGATTTCTCTCTCTGCAGCTTAGTTGCTGCTGGATTCCTTATCATCCTGCTTACTTAACAACATTGGGACACATCCTACAGCTCTCGAGGAATGCCACAATTGTAGGATGAATATTAACTTGCCATCACCAGTCATAATATTTTCGACAGCAAGCATCACTATCTTGGCTCAAGTACAAAACAACCTCAGACCTAACTAAATCCTCACTTCTAGGTTGAGAGAAAAGAAGCAACACGGTGTAATAGAAAATACCAGTTTCTTTAAGCCTGGAACAATATAACCCCTCTTTCAATTTCTTATCTGGATTGAGTCCACCTCCGGACAAGTGCCCCCCTACTTGGCAGCCATATGCATTGACCTACAACCCCCCACTCCCAGATAGTCTTGTTGGGAAGCAGAACAGCAGTAAACCCTATACTTTAAAAAAAAAAAAAAAAGGGGGGGGGGTGCAGAACAACATGACAGGGAGTCAAAATAAAACACTAAAACGCCAATAGTCAAGACAGCCCTTCAATCCCCTTTTCCAATGTGGTTTGAACTCAATGGCCCCTTCAATGTAGAAACAAGTGATCACACTACCCTCCTCCCTTGCATTAATCCACTTACCAGGCTTTGTCTGGATGCACCAGTCACCCTTCAAGGCAGTCACAAGTTCTCAGCTGCTGCCGCTCACTACCCTGCACAGGCCCTCCACGTAGCCCATTGATGCAAAAGGCCTTGCCCCCACAATCACCCCCAGGGCCTGATATCATCTCCGTCACCACAGCTGCCAGGGGCAGAGGATGATGAGGCCCCAGCCGCACTCTGCGGCACACCACAAAACCACCATGTTTACCAGAAGACTTGAGTCAATCCTTTCAGTCCCAGAGCACTGCATTTTTGGAATTAGGCTGTTTTTCAGAAGCAGCCTTACTCCTTTAGGCTAGTAGCCAGGGCCCTCTCTCAGACTAGAGACTCTGGCAGCCTATCCTTGCCCCTGGAGTTAGTTACCTCTCTGTCACCTTGCTTTACGTGGGCTGTGGGTCAGCAATAGGGCTCAGCTGTGTAAGACTGACTGTGTAAGACTGACTAACTAGCACTAACTTGCACTAACTTGCACTAACTTGCACCTGAGCTGCAGGGCTTTTGTATCCTCAGTTCCATGATTTGCCACAGACCACTTCAGTTTCTTACCTTGGTATCCTGACCTGTTGCCCTACGGTTCAGCTCCTCTTCAGGGATGCATGAACTTATCCTCTCCAGCTAAAGAAATTCAATCTCCCAGAGAGTTGCTGGTAAAAGAGCCATTGTGTAAAAAGGGGCAGTAGCAAAACCCACTTCAGCCTTCTCTGACTGCACGTTAAAAGGTCCTGCTAAGTGCTTTGGGAGAAAAAAACCTCAGTAACATTAGATCAAGGACTAGGAAGAAGCATGTCTCAGCATCCTCAGATAAATCTTGAGCATAACACTTGCCTCTATTTTCGGAATTTCCATCTTTTAAACTGGATCTAGATATGAGAATTCAATGGGGATCTGAAAAAACCTGCAACTTACGTGTTAGCAAACCCTAGTGCTTCCTATCTGACGGCAGAAGAGAGCGCAGTTGTTCCTCAGCACCCCTGCCACAACCTCTGCACCATTAGCAGAGGCACATCCAACCTAGCTAATTGTGGTCAGGCAGATGGCACTAACTTTAGCCTCTCTGTGGTGATCTGAGACATTTCCTTGGTTGCTTTGTTGCTCTAGGGCCTCTGTAATATGCACAGGGTTCTGGGTCCCTATCTGGGGACCAAATGCTGGAAAATCAGGTTCTGTATTGACTATTTTTAGGTACATAAATTCTTTATTGGACCTAAATCTCAGAGCTATACTGAATGAAGGCATCAATTATTAAGTATCACCTCAGTAATTAGTCTTTCATGTTAGCTGAAAAGCTTAGCATTCCCTCATTTGATCAGAGGTCTCTGTCTCTTCTTCACATTTTCTGTCATTTCAGATATTTTTATGTCAAGGCTGATCTTTTAATCTTGAGGGCTTATGAATTAGAAAGAAAATGTTCTGTAATATAATAAAAGTGAGGGCTAGAAGTTATTCTAATGCATTTTAACTAACTATATTTTATTCTCAAAAAAAAGTCAACAGCAGTTGATAGGCACTTTTACACATAATAAGTATTCATCTGCGTGGAGGTCACTGAAAAATGGGGCAAGACAAAATGTATCAATCCCACCACATGATACTCCAGCCTCGTCTCTTGTGCTTGTGTCATCTCCATGTGATTTGCAAAGCAAAATTTAGACATATTGTGCCCTTTCCTCCTTTCCTTTATGGATCTTAGATGCATGAAGATTGCCTTAGAAAGTGTTCTTTTGGTATTTTTTTTTTTCTTTTCCTTTTAGACAAGAAATACCATGACCTTTGTTTTCCTCTAGTGGCTTGAAGGTTGTGAGAAGATCTTCAGACAACCTGAGTAGCGAAATTGCAGAAGGATGAACATGAATCTGCAGTCCTGCTCTTCATCCACTTCTTTTTCCTAGTTTGATTTATTAAAAAAAAAAAAAAATTAAAATCCATTTGTAACTTCACCTGTCAGCCTCTCTGTCCTCCTACATATGGAATAGACCGAGACTGACAAAGATGGGCCAGGCACTCCCCTTGGGTGGAAAAAGAATGTTCAGAACGGGGAATGTCAAAGGGACCATTAAGGTAGCTCCTCCCTTACCTCCATGCAGCTCAGGACACAGGCTGTCAACTGCACACACAGTAGCACTTGTTCAGAAAGCAAAATAGCTGAGCTGGCAAGTTACTGAACACCAAGAAAATCTCCCAAAAGCTTAGGTGACTTGAAGTGCCACAGTGATGTGACTATTCTGCTTTCAGCTTGAGTCTGTGTTTGTCAGTCCAACACATAGGACATATCTTTCCAATGAAGGTCCAGCAGAAGAGGTCTGAAGGGAGCAGAGGTTGCACAGCCTAGGACAGCCATAAACGCACCTCATCACCCTAGGATCAGTAGTAAGATGCCTACAGCATTTTCCCCTTAAGCCTGTCATCTACACAGATAGTGAGCTGAGGTAACTGCAGACCCCAACAGACCTGAAAGTGACTTGATTTTGTAGGTTCAAGTGCTAAGATGAATGAACATTCAGGCATATTAGCAACATCATTACAGTTAATTGCACTTGTATTAAGCTCCCACTCACTGCATAAATTGTGCTTTTGCAAATACTAAGACTTCTGGTTGATTTAAAGCAAACCCTTTCCTGCAATGTTTTCGCTCTCCCACTTTTTTCTAAAGACAATGTTACTCTGTGGGTTATTGGAGCAGAAGCACTTGTGGTATTTATATGTGAGGTTCAACTGTACAAGCAAATTAGAAGAAACTACAAGAAAATACTTTTTTGTTGTTGTTGCCACCCCTATTCAAAAACTAGACAAAAGCATAATTTCAAGAACAGGGTAAAAAAAAATGGTTGGAAAAGCACTTTAACAACACACTTCATCCAAATGTTAGAATCCTGGAGAGGTACACAGCACTGAAATTATCTCCACAAACACTGTATTCCTACTTTCTCCCCCAGTCCTTCAGTTTCTTTGGGTAGAGACTGCCCTCTTTTACCCTACTCCAGGAGAAGACTAGGGGACACAGTTAGTAAAAGAGATACAGAGGTGAGACTACGACCTAATATTCTGCCCAAATGGAATAATAGCCTTTTAATAGCCTTCTTATAGGAAGCAGAGTTATTTATGTTGCCTTCAGTGACAGTTTTTTTGACATAAAAAAACAGGACTCTGCCTCCTGGACTTGATAGCAGTACTCAAAGCAAAGCTCTCTTTTTATATCTTCTCTTGTATATCTTTCATGTCATGTACCTGCCAATGGACTCAGAATTCTCATGAGTAGCACCTCTAAAGCCCTCCAGAAATCTGGCTACCTCATTTATCAAAGCAGCTTCATGTCTACTCTTTTACTGTGATTTGACAGCATAGCTTTTAGTAAATTAATAATTGCTGTCACCTCCCGTGAAAGGGAATATGGAGGTAACCATTGTTCAAGCTTAAAGCGTAGGTCCAAAGTCTATTCCCCTTTATACGCTTTCCAAGAGCCTGTACTCTGAAGGCTGCCTATTTCTTAGAAAAATCGTGACATTTAACGATTTCTGCTTTACAGCCCAAGACTATGAAGTTTCAGTGAGCCGGCAGTGTCTGTTCTGGGGAGAAGGCCAGCCCCCAAGTGCTGGCTTTGATTTTACATGCCTGTCATTATAGTGATTTGACAGATGTTTAGAGAGCTCTCAAATAAACATGACAAACAAAATTAACATATTATCTGTGGTTCCCATACTTTTCACTACGGTGACACTTTTTATTTATTACATGGCCACAAATCATTCCCAGTAAACTGCATGGGTTTAGAATTAAAGTATCATCCTATTTCCACAAACAGAGAAATTTTTTAACATCCTAATTCAAAAACATTTCTTCTGTGCACAAAATTTTTTCCTTTTTTTAGAATCACCCCACTCATCACTAGATATCCAGGACGATAAACTTACTACCGGTGTCCACGATAACTAGGGAGTATGAGAAGTTCCTGGTAGTCTACAAGATGGAGGTACTCAAGACAACTCATTTTCCTTGCCACAAGAAAGAAATTAGGCATTTTGGTATCCAATGCAGTGAAAAGATGCAATTGTTTGATCACATCATGAATCTACATTACTATAAAACCAACAGAGAACCCCACTGCACAAGGCAGAGATTACAGCAGAGAACAAAGAGATGAACCTTGTCTCCAGAGTTTATAATCCCAGGACAAGAGAAAGCTCTAGGGATATAGACAGGCATGGAGTATTTCGGACACAACAAATTTGCTTTGAGCACAACAGGAACCAAAGAGTACTCTGTCTTTTTATCTCAGCAAAAGGGAGTTTCTTAGAGTGATTGAAGAAAAGGTGACAAAATACTTGCAGAGAGCATCTCTCAAGCATGAGAGGAAGCGTGTGCTGGCACTAACCTGCAGCAGTAAAAACAAAACAAAATACAATTCCAGAATTCTTAATATGTTACATGTTCAGAATATTTTTTTTTCATTTTACAAACACATCCTAATGCAATTGTTAACTATAGTAAAGAGGTTCTTGTTGCTGCTCTCTGACTCACTCAGTCACAAGCTGAAACAGAGTTGTTGTGGTTTAGGCCAAATTGGCCTATGACAGTGACAGATGCTCTCCCCCCACTTCTCGCTGCCAGAAGATGAGGAGAGATAAAGAGATGTATGAGTTTAGAAGGAACTAAACTACTTTAATGAAATAGTAATAATAAAATAAAAAGGAAATATTGAAATAGATACAATATATACAAAACCATATCAAGCTCCCAGGATGATGTCACCAGCAGGCACTGGGGAAGTCCCAGCTGGATCAGTGATGGATAGGAACTGGGTTCTGGATTTTGGAACACACGGATCAGGATCAAAGGCAGATGAACAGACAGAAGGACAGGGTCCTCTTTGGATGTCAGCCATTGAATGTACAAACATTGGTCTTATCACTCTAAAAGTGAACCGTTTTCTCCACAATATGCTGTTATTTCAGAGAAAAGAGGCCTAGGTAAGAAGTAAAATTGCTGTACAGAAAGTTGGTTCTGTTTTACCTCAAACCAGGACAAGAGTACATAAACCTAACTCTCAAACTCGTCTCTAGCCACTGTACAACACTACAACATTAAAATAAAATTTAAGAAAATAAAAAATAAAAAAAGATTTAAAAGGGTAACATCATAGTGGTAGGAAATCACTGGATGATACTGAGGAAATACGGAATTCTGCTGAACTGTTGGACTGATTTTGTTTGTAATGATTTTTCAGGCTAATGATTTTTAGTTTTGGCTTTCAAATTTTTAGCTTTCAAAGATTTTAGTTTTGGCTATCATCATCTGTAGAATGTTGGGAGAATATGAAGTCATGTGTAAAGGACTTGACTTTGGGGTACCCTGGTTTGCTCTGGACTTGCATTAAGGATCACTTGCTTCAGATATAGCTCCTATACAGACTGACCATCAAAATCTCCTGAGATAATTATTGTCCCAAGAATTGCTATTGCTTCTTTGAATTCATTTTTAGTTTATTTATCTCAGGATAAGATTTAGTGGAAGCTCACAAGCAGTTTCAAATCCAAACTATATAACTGCAGTGATGAGATGATAGTACTTCAATTATCAAGCTACATCTCTCAGACAGCTCCCAAATAGCACAGGTGAACCAAAACAACCACTTGAAAACTTGATGTAATCACCGCAGCTGCCCCCAGGCCCTTTCAGGTCAGTATTCCCTGTCGTTCTATTCTTCCAACAGACTTCAAAGATCTGTTTGCTGCAAAATTACCAAACTGGCAGGCAAGGAAGCTGGAAGAGATAGGAAAACATCTTTATTTTGGTTGCGTGCAATTCTAACAGCTGTCTTTGGCAGTGCAGGAAATGGCAACCCATGGAGGTCTGCACTTGATCACGTTGTCCTCTTCATACATCATGTCATGCCACAATCTCCACAGCAACATACTGTTTTCAAAATTTCTGGCATATTAATTGGAAAAAGACTAATCAGATGCTTAGTTCAATAAGCATTTTGCATGTATGTTTTCTCATAAATAACCCTTTCTACCTGCACTGGAGGTTGTTCTATTAGTATCTAATAGGACCAGAAATGCGCAAACCAGAGGCATATAGCACAGAAATTTTCTTCAATGCGTTACATTTTTTATGCAAGATGCCACTAAAAAAAAAAACATTAAAATGTATGAAGTCATTTAACTAGAGCCTACAGTCAGAAACAACAAAAAAAAAAAAGAAAGGAAGGTATCCTGACTTATCTTTGTAGGTACTTATGCATTTCTGCATTCTGTTTTTCTGTATGGAGTAACCGGCTTTGGATTTGTAATGAAAAGGATGAAGGGTTTATGCTATGCTCTGTAGTTAAAGGTTCTGCATATTGTAATTCTTTACTGTTGGAGCAGTAGGCTCTGTTAAAGGACAGTAAGTATGAAATAACTTTATTGAGGTCAGCAGAGTTAAACTGATGTGCAAATGCAGCCCTTCCGTCCTGACAATAAAAATTAATTTCAGTTCTAAACCTGGTTTCCATGGTCACCAACCAGCAGCAAGAATTGAGAGGAATTTTCTCTTTACTAATTTTCAAGGAACTGTTTCCTTCTATTTTCAGTCCACACAAGTAGAAACCACTTGTAGTGCTAATTTCATACTAAAGTCTTGCTCATTAAAAGACAGGCCAAGCTCAAAAGCAGGATGCAGCTGCAGTGATAAAAAAAAAAAAACAAAAACAAAAACAAACCCTGCAGCCTCTGCTCTGGTCCTGATAGAGCAAACAGGAATCTGTTTTTTCAAGAACCTTTCTCTTTGTAAAAGAGTGTTTTAAGGGCTTGATATTGGAAAAAGTGAATTTCATCTACGATTCAGCTGCGGAGTGCCTGCTCCCAAAGGCTGCTCCTGTCCCACAAATGCCAAACCCATCTCCTCTTACTCCACCTGTGCAGTATGAGGAAGAGAGAAAGTTTCTTCCCTTTCAAGCTCTCTCATTATCGTTAATCAACTGGCACCCAGAAAGGTGTAATACATTTATAGCTGGTGCACATTCAGAGCTTGGAAAATCATTGCAGAAGAGCGAGAGCACACTGATACAATGCAGACTACACTCTGACTCTCCTCTGACAGTCTCTAAGGACACTGAGAAATGAAAAGGTCTTTGTGCCTGTACCACCTCCACTTTATAAAGCACACAATAGTACATGACATGTTACTCCCACTTTCACTTTTCACAGCGGAGCCTAATTTTTTATCTTCCTTTTTGCTATAAACGACTAAGGTATTCTCTATTAAAAAAACATTCATACTTTGTGACTTTTCACTCTGTAGTTCAGAAGGGCCTAGACTGAAACTCTTGGGCTAATATTCTGGCCAATTGTGCAATACCATGCTGTTGAATCTGTAAAATTTCCTCAAGGAAAGGTAACAAGTTATTCTAAGCACCTATAAATTACAGAGAAGGATATACTAAGTATGGCTGTGCTAGTTAAAGCAGAACCTCTCTTGATCGTGTTTACCACCAGATCTAGTAGACTTGAATCAGGGACTGTCCACTGCAGTGATGCACTCTCTTTTGTGTAGGCACATCCTTTATTTGCCCCTTTCAGACTGTTAGCTTTAATACTCAGATCTGTCTGTTGGGTTTGGCACTCAACTGTCACGAAATTGGTAGAAAATATAGGGAAACTTTGGACAAAACCAAAAATTTTTTAGGAATGACTTTCCATCAGTCTAGTTTAGCATGCTTGAGTGCATGAATACTGAATACTACAAACTTTGGAGAAAATGCAAAATCCATAAAAAACCAGATTTGTGACTAGTATGAAAGTCAGAATCAACAGTATAGCAATGTATTCTCTCATGTTCCTGTAAGAGAACTTTACCAAATAGATTCAATACTTCTAGTCATCCACCAAAGTTGGTCTCCATCTCCCCCGAGGCAACCAAGACTAGAGTACACTTACTGTGAAAGATGTATCTCTTCAGCAAAACTTCGCAGGTCTCTCTGTTTAATCTGAAGGATCAAATATATAATGCAAGGGGGAAAAGGAGCTATCACTAAACTACTATTTAAGAAGTCATTTCAGGCTGTTGTTCATCTTCTAGAGAATATTGTCATTTATTACTAATGACAAATAGTACATTCCCATCAGGATCTCTATTATATGCATATTATATATCTTTCCCTGAGGGACAAAGATCTGGCTGCATAAAATAAGCCTTGAGAATTAGCTAGAATTAACAATTGAGTTACTAAAGTAAATCCTTCTAAAGGAGCTTCTCACTCAGGACATTCATTTGCCAAATGACTAAAAATGTCTATATAAACACTCTTGTGACATTCCCAGAAAAAAACAGTGCAGCCAGAGCATTTAATGAATACTACTAATAATAATTAGTAACAGCGGAGACAGAACACAACGTATTATCCCAGTTTCAGTCACAAAGAATTCTAATACCACTAGCTTGATCATAGTGTATTAATTAGAAACCATAGAGATGATTTTTTTCTCTGTAATAATCTGTCTACAACATCTAGACTGGGAAAAGAGCTAAACATTCAGAATAACTAAAACAGGCAATAAATAATATGCTATTTATTATATCACCAGTGTAATAGACTGTTATAATTCATAAAAAGCTGTGAAATCCATTGGTTTTCTAAGATACTGATGTTAAATTAAGCTATATTGTCAAATCACTACATAAACATGAAACAATAGTCAATGTACCAAAGTGGGGCTTTTAGTCAACTTAAAATTATACAACGATGTCAATATATATTGAATGCATAAATATATCTGGGTCCAGAGTAAAAAGCTGTATAAGCTACTGTATCAGTTGTTATGTATAAAGGGTGAAATAATATTGTTCTACAATATGTTTATAAACTTATTCGGCATATTCGGTTTGTGAAAGCATGGTAAGCAATGTTTTAAAATCAAAATGTTCAAGTTTTGTAAGTGTAATAAACATATTACAATTGATTCTCACACAGGCTCTTTACAATTGTAACAATAACTTGGCAAAGCAGAGAACCCTTTCTCAAATGAAAGAGCTAGCATTTTTAATATCTCTGTGTAGCTCAACAGTTTTTTTATTTCTAATAACAGTAAACCAGCACCTTCTCTATTTTTCTAAAACAGAACACTTTGTTTGCGGTAAGGTTACTTTGTTCATTTAAATCTGCAGGGCAACACAAACCAAAAAAAACCACCTTACTCATGTTTCTGTGACAAAATAGTTACTTTAACTCTGACAAATTCACGTAAAATATTTCTTTTTCTTTATATACAAAATCCCTTTCTTTCAAACAGTACTGCAAGGTAGGAAAAAAAAGGTAATTACCAAATAACTGTATGACAGCAATTTATTAGAAATATTACTGCTGTATTTCGACACTATATATAGTTCCCCTGACAGGAAAATTTCCTTCCCAGGAAGCAGAATTATATACCTATATAGACTTGCAATGAGCATGTAGGGTTGACTTTAAGTAGAGCAGCCTTCTATTTCTTCTTCCACAGGGCATGTCATATTCCTATTTGGAGATCATTGGTGTAGAAATAATGCTGGAGGAGCAAGAACTCAAAACAAACATACAGACCAGATTTTCTCCCATCTGCCATCCTGGCCTTATGGGTTTGCTTAGTAACCTCAGGAAGATCCATTCCAGTTCAAGGGTGGTCCCTTTAAAGGTTTAGCACTTCTGTGGGTTCCTATGTTACTCTGCAGCTTTCTTCCTCTTGTATCAAAAAAAGAAATTCAGGAAGGGGTAAAGAGAGGAAGGCACAGCTAGGATGTTCAGGAGACCAAGCGAGCTTCTGGATTTGACCCTTCCAGGCCATTAGCCTCTCAGGCAGTAGCGCCTCAATGCTGCTTAAACATTGGGAAAAGGAGGACAGGTAGCCTGGAGCTACAGAACATGGAGATGACGCCAAAGTAAGCTCTTCCACTGGTACTTAAGCAAGAATAGGGCATGGAACAAATTGTCTGTGACTCAGTCTTCTTGCCTCTCATATAGGGTATCCAAAAATCAAAGACCAACATAGATACTTTGGATGCTTTACCAGATGTAGTACACCAAAGAACACAAAAAGAGGCAGGATTATCATAGAAAACAGTAAACAATACAGATTGTCATGAGCTACTTCTCAAACAGATTTCAGATCATTTTCATTAACGTAATGTTTCCTCTAACATTGAGAAATAAATTATTTTGTTAGATGGCACATGTGCCTTTACAGATTCTTATGTGCTAGAACTTGTCTCTCGTCCAAAATGTTTTTCCAATGTTTTTTTATCATATCTGATTTGCAGTATAAGACAAAACAACCCTCTATCAGACTGAAATGCCATTTTTACAAAGTTGCTTAAGTAGCAGGTATTTTAACGGTCTGGAAATGTCTCCATGTGTGAGAGAGGAAGGAGGTTACAAATGGAATTTCATTAAGTCCTAAATCATACTTTTGTAGCTCCATATTTGGAAGGGAAAAGTGAGCGCCGCAACATTTCCAGAAGCAAGACAGGCATGGGTTTTTAATACAAAAGTATGCTCTTACAGGAATAAAAAGAGAAACCTTTTACAGAGTTCATCAACTTTTATAAATTCACTTAGCCATCCTCAGCATCTGTGATCTATCACTGTATGTGGAGAGGGAGAAAAAGAATTTCCAATAACATTAATGGTAGTAGACACATTTGGATCATGATAACTCTACCTACTTATACCATCTGGACTGTTGCATCTTTTCTTCTTCTTCAGTTACTAAACTTACAAATAAAGGATTTTATTTGTAAGTTTTATTTTATTTGTAATTTTTTTGTATTTTATTTGTAAATGCTTCATTCCAAACAGCAAATATAGTCTACTTTATTTTGGTAAGGTAGGATAAAATTTACATCTGTTACAAAAGTGAAAAAAGAAACAATATCTTTTATATATAAATTAACGGGGGTCCTTTTTGCAGAAATCATGTACAAAATCAGGTATCACATCTCCAAGTGTCAAAGGCAACAATCATTAAACATTACCAGTCCCTTTCTGAAAATCAGATCCAAAAGGCACAGAGAAATATCCCACGCAAATCAGATTGGGATGATACAAGAAAACAAACGGTCCTCTTCACTTACCACCACACAGCTGCGGGCTATCATTCCCTTGGACAAGACTTAATTCAGGAGGCCACTGTAAAATACTGACTGCAGAAACGACTGCTCTGACGTGAAAGGCCACTGCCCTGTTCACACACTTCTGCAGAAGGGTCCCACCAGCACGGGAGAGCCGGCAGGTCAGAGCCCCCCTGCACCTCCCTCAGTGCAAAGACAGAGCAATTGCCATCGGCTCTGCAGGCACGTGAGAGGAGAAACTGCAGCCCGCCAAGTTTTTGAAACAAAAACAGCAAGAAACACAACTTAAGGTACAGCAACCAAAGAACATTATTTTTAATATCAAAGAAAAAAATTAATTTCTGTGCTGGGTGAGTCAAGCCTTTTATTGCTAAACCAGCTTAAATTAAAGCAGGTGGCAAACCGCTATACTCTGAAAGCACGAAAATCAGTTTCACAAATTATTTCCTAACATTCCAGTTGCGGCAAGCAGGAGATTCAGAAAAGCTTATTTTAATTAAAAACTTTATTTTTCATTACAATTCACAGTTTATACACGGCAAGACGAACCCTCGCCATGTGGACATTCAGAACACTGTGCTGGGGAGACAAGGGTCTTTGTTATAAGAGCATTGCTCGGTGCTGTGTCATGGAACTTCCTTAGTTTTAAAAGCGTACTCTCTGTAAATGTTAATTGACTGATATTTACACTGAATTGACTGAATTTACATATTAACTTATATTTATTAGAAAACAAGCTAAGCATCCAAAAAACATTAACATTCATATCTTGCATGTTATCTAATGGTCAGAGATGCTGTAAGATTTGCCACTTGAATCATGCCCAATCAGCAAAGTCCCATTCTTTTTTGATTTACACAGAGCCTAAATTTTTCTTTAAGGCCTGTTCTACTCATTTTATTTACAGCCAGGTTACAACAGACTAACATAAGAGAAAAATGCAAAATTATCCATTCCATCCTGCATTTCTTCTGAATCTCATGTACATCTATAAGCAAAACAGAAGATACAAAATTAATGTGTTTTCTTAAAACCAATAAAGAAAACCCATAGTCTGGTTTAGATCTGCTCCTTGTCAGCCTATCCTGTCTGAACAATCATCGGTATTCAGATTGTGCTATTTATCAGCTCTTCTTCATGCCTGCACTTATATTCAGAGCCATCTCTCTTTGAAATGTAGAAAGTCACAGTGATACCAGTTTCAATTGCATTCCCACGCTAGTCACAGCTCCGGCACAGGCAGCCACTGTACACTGTGACATTCAGGAAAGCTCTCCGGCAGGATTCCTGGGTAAGATATCATATGGCGTCTGGTGTGGCTTGACTTAAAGAGGAAGTTAAGAATCCTTTTCATAGAGCAAATATCTGGCAGAAGGTTTACGCTTATTAAAAATCGCTGTATTTTTCTGCATTGTTTTCTGGATGTGGTTATTAGAACACAGCAATTAAAAGCCTCTCCTGCCTCTCCTCAAAATAGTAATTTTTATTTGCTCTTGTCATCTATCAAATAATTTAGCGATAGATAAGCTGCAGATTTTTTTGGTACGTCTGACACGGAGGAAAAAAACAACTGCTGAGCACTGCTTGAAAAATAAGACCTGAAGAGGGTCTGCAAATTCTACAAGTCAGTGCGAACAAGTATCAGCTGGACCTGAGTAAAACAAAATGCTTCTAGGGGATATATTTGCAACTTCTGAAACTGCAGTGCCTTTAAATTTAGAGCTAAGAACATCATTTGATGATTGTTGAGTTTTGGCATTCATTCATGCTGGTTGGTATCTTCATGACAGATACCTTTAAAACACCATCGTTTCAAGAAGAATGAAAGCTCAAATGAAAAACACTTCTCATGCCAAAAAAACAAACAAACAAAAAACCATACAGGAACTGTAGAGGTTCTGGTTCTTCAAAAGATAAGGCACTGACAAAAATTTCTTAGGTAAAAGGCTGCATAAGAATTTCTTGCCATTTACAAGTGTGTTGTAGTCCAGAAATGGTCCATTCCTAGGCTCAGTAAGGTAGACCCTGAAATTTTAAGGACTGATCCCTCAAAGCTACATTGTTACCATAAACAAGTGTGATTCATTCTTGAGGCCATATGGCACATTAGGAGAAGTGAAAAAACAGTCTGGGCAGATAAAGGCAGAAGACGTTGCTTGTTCCAGCATCTTTTGATAACAGAAGTGCCGTTCATCTTTGTGTCTTTGAAGAGATGCGATGGTAATTCTGGACTGTAGTTTCTGTGGAACTCATGCACACATATAAAATGCCATTAGCATTGATCATCGACAGGGTGGAGAAAAAAAGGTAAATGGCTAGTCTAAGCCAAGAGCTTCTTAAGGACTGGGATCCAAAGTCACGGCTACTTAATGTTTTCAATAACAGCTATCTCTTCTGCTGCACAGTGTGGTGTCAAACCATTCATATAAATGCTGTCCGTCTTTGTTAGAGCTGGCAAGATGTCCTTCTCACTGGTGAGATGGTTGACTGACAGGGTTCTCTTGCAGGGAGTCAGGTCTTGATTGTGGTTGACAGCGAGTTCTGCAGAGAGCTTCCTTTTGATGGAGGTAGCTCGCTGGAACTTGTCATAGATCTCCACGCTCAGGCGCCTTCGAGTTTCTTTGAACTCTGCGGTGACGTTGGCTGTCCACTCGGCAGCATGGGCTCTGAATTCCCCTACCTGTGGCAAAAGAGAGACAAAAGAGAAGCATTATGAGGCCGAGGACTTTAGACACTGTTTAGGCTCAAGAGCCCAGTGAGCAATGAGGCTTTGGGCCGGCAAAGAGCTGCCGCTGCCGCCGGCACAGGCTTCTCATGCTGCAGGCTCACTCTTTTGTTGGTAGCAACTAAACATGAAATGCTGCAATAGTAAGAGTTAACAATGATTCTGAAAACACAATAAAAGTCTTTTCTTCTAAATTTTCTTTAATTATAGGCAGTCAACAATACAGGGAAGCTGCAGAGCCCTGACAGCTGCACAGCACCCAGCTGGTCAGGGGATGCTGAAATCCCAGCAACCCAGGCTGTGTTATGTATTGTTACTAGGGTGCAGGGTTATTTATGAGCACTTTTACTGTCTCTGGAAAGATCCCTGGGAGACTTGGCAAAGAATTTTCTAAATTTAGACAGAAAAGCTTTTTTAAAGGAAAATGTCAGCTGCTTGTATACTCTCTTTTTTTTTTGTGCTTGCTCAAACGTAGCGCTAATACAGCAGCACTTTCAGTCATGTCAGCATCACGTCTGCTTACCACCCTCACTCCACTGAAATGACATACTAAAAAGCAGCATGAAGACAACTGCCGAGTGGGATTCCGGGAGCTGCTACCGATCCCACCAAAGCAAAGGCACCTCTCCAGTGCTGTACAATTACCATACACCACTAAGCCCAGGTTTCCCATCGGGTTGGCTGCAAGGTTCTTACCAGTGCCACCAATTCACCAGTGTGTGTATACCCCCTGCTTCCCGCCCAGCTCCTCTGCTCTAACTCTACACATCCTTATATTGAAGGCCTTTATGGCAAAGGTTGCTCCACTTTCACTACAATTACCATAATTTTTACCCCTTACGATTTCTTTCCACCATTTCAGTGCTTCAGTACTAGGAAAGCCAAAGTATCCCATGAGCCCAAGCTCTAAGGATAAGGCTAAGGAGGGGGAGGAAGGCACCTACTGGCACAAAATCCCAAATTATCCTTATTTTTCCTCAGATATGGCATGAGCTAGACTGAGCAGCTCACTTAGATAATAGTCTGAGATAACTACTACGGCCTTGCAATTTATATGCTATTTATACTTTGCTGTTGTATTTCAACCAAATCACTGTTACAATGTTAAATAAGTTATATAGGTAATTAAAGGAGGCACCTTTTGAGGAGATTATGTCATTGTAACTGTAAAGGAAATAGATCATTTCTCTTTAAGTCTCTGCTTTGCAGGCAGTTTAATAGTTGGAAGGTATAGCACAGGGAAAATAGCTGATAAATATAACTCCAAAGCAAAGCATTTCAGAAGAATTAACCCACTTAAATAGATTAGTCTAATTGGTACTGCTCAGTCCAGAATTTCAATCACTGGCAAGCAAGCTCAGACTTGGTGAGCGCAGAAAGAAAAAAATAAAAAAGCTAACACAGAGAAATACGGGGGGTAAGCCGTCAGAGAAAAGTGGCCATGGGCTTATTCATGCTTTGCAGTGCAGCGGAAAACAGAAATATAATGAAGGTAAAGAAATAATCAGCTCACCCAAGAGTGACAGGGTTTCAGGAAAACTTTCCCCCTCCAGAAAAAAACCAAAAAGATCTCTTTACCCAGGGGTCGTTTTATTACATTTGTCTCAGCTTCAGTGAATTACACAGATGACTAATGTGGAGCCATTATGTGTATTTTCTAAAACAAGGATTATTATCTGTAATACACAGAGGACTTGCCCAGCTGAATGATTATTAGTATTTAAATTGTGCAATTAGGTTCAGACACACTGCACTTCAGATCTGAAAATAATGAAATCTGTAATGCTGAAACATTTCAGCCGCTACAATATTTTTATTTGTCGTAAACAAGTAATAAAAATATGATAAGCAGTATCAGTGCCCACCCTGGGGCAGCTTTGTCCTTCTCCGAAGCTTTACTAAAGGCAGGCTGCTCAGGCTCTGGAGCATGCTTCTGTCTGGGAGAGCAAAGAGCCGGTGTACAGGTTCCTATTTTACCCTACACATTTCTACCCTCCATCAGCTGTGTAAGCATTCGCCAAAGCAGTTATTTTGCTCAGGCACACATCTCTGGCATTGCACATGGTCACATTCAAGGGTTGTTACCAGACTAGTAGCTTTAAATTTGTGTCTTGGCAACCTACTGGAAGCTGCAAGCATCTTGAACTGTCCTCCCATATGCTTTTTAACCTTCCTTTCACTAGCAGTTTCAGTTCCCACTTCTCTCACGTTTCCCCAGCAAAGATAAAACATCTGAGCATGCCTCTGATGAAAGCAAGCCCATGTAACCCCTAGGATAGGCTCAGAATTCCCTCGCCAGCCCATCTCACTGCATGCTGGTGAAGGACCTGTCTTGCACAGGGAAAGCTGCTATATTTTAACTCTTGTGCCTCTAAGTTATTCAGGAGAATTTTAAAACTGTAGTTTGTTAGGATATCTGATTACTAAACTCCAATTAGATTTCTTTTGGGAAACATGTTTATGCAGCCAGCTGAAAAACATCATTAAATATGCCTTTGGAGACAGGCTCATGTTCCAATTAAGGTGATGTGGAACATGAACATGGTGGACTCAATCCTATCTTCCCATGGACCAGAGAGCTATGATGTTGCTTGGCACAATTTGAGTTTTATATTAAAATCATAGGAAAAAAATGAAAAATGCAGTGGTATTGCTAAGCAGAATTGAAATACATTAGTAGTAAAACAGAGGTAATTGGCACAGCATGAGAACTAGAAGTTCAGCGCTGTGTGAACTATGCGTGCCCCAAATTACTGCTTTCAGCCCCTAGCTGTTGTGTGAACTGAAATGCACTCATAAATGTTATCTCTTCAGAATGAAACTCCTTATTCCATAGCACTTATGGACTCAAGCACAAAAGGTTATAGGAAAGGAAATATGCAGTTTTTAACTGCCAGTGTACATAAGCAACTTGCTCTTATAATTTCATCCCTCCTTTATCCATAGGGATATTTCCGTGTATGTTCAGGTTCTTTCTGTCCTTAGGGTATGACATTTTATCATACTGCATTACAGCTCCTCTTCATCTGGGCACTGACAGCCACAAAATGTCTTATACAAAGTGATTAAAATGCCAGTTGCCTGTGCTGCTCAAAAAAAAATCTTAACATACCTACCTACCATAACAGTTGTTTACTTTTCTCCAATTCTCTTGCCTCATTACAGTGCACAGCTCTGCAGACTCTGCAGCTGTCATAGTTGGGGGCAATGTGACATGAGGACAAGGCCTCTTAGTCACAGAAACTATTGACAGCTAAGTACTCTACATAAGGCTAAATGACACAAAATATTTCAAAAGTAATAGGAAAAACATGTCACAGTGATAACACCTGACTCAGCCATACAATAAGCGGCACTAACCTGATGATGCTGCTCACTCCCAACCTTTGGGGAACAGAAATGCCACTAGTAATGGGGACATGGGCTCTAGCCCAGCTCCAGGATTGATCTCCTCCATAAAAGACAGACATACTAAATTTGACCGAACTAGGAAAAAACATGGACATTAAGCAATGATTTCTTCACCTATTCCTGCCAAAACCCATCTAAATTAATAATGACCAAAAACTGGCTCTCGGTCAATATCACTGGCGAAACCAAAACTCTCTATCCTTTTTCATCGCCACCGTGTTTTAGCTTTCTCACTGTCTAGCTGAGCTCTGCGCTTGGATAGAGGCCAACAGCATAACCCAGAATGTAAGTATGTCCAAGGGCATCCTACTCAAAAAACCCCAAAATAACACAAACCAAAAAAAAAACCCCAGTAAAACCAAAAAACCCAAACATTTGAAGATACTGAAGCACATGCTTCATTCCTCAGTACTCTAACTCCTTTTACTTTTCAGGAGCTTGAGGATCTTTCTGGACACTCCCATCACAACAGATACCCAAATAAATATACAAACAAAACTTCCCACCATACAGGAAGACCATTCATCCTATTAAGAGTGGTCTGGCCACCGCAAGCCATGTAGCCATAACCTTCACATGAGTAATCTCTACTTTGAATTAAGCCACATCTGTGGCTTTGAATTAAGCCACAGAAAAACCCCACAAGCCTAATTAAAGATGTCTTTAAACAGACAAAGAGGAAGAGATTTGTCTAACTTGGCCTTAGTTTTGCTCTCAGGGACTTTCTTGAAAAATCCCAACGTTACAGTTAATCAACTTCTACTTACAGAGTGGGAAGAAAGATACCCTGCTTGCATGAACTTCAGATATATGACACTAAACCACTAATTTTTAAGAAAAAACCCCCACATTATATATGCTAAACAAGAAAATGAAAATATGTATTTTTAAATAATGTGTATAGCTTTTTTTTCATAACTGTACTTTATGTTGTTTCCTTTGGCATACAGAACTCATACATTTTACAATGGCCATGTTAGTGCAACTCAAAAAATTAATTAAAGAGTAAGTATATGAGCTGGAGATATCTATCTGACTGGATTTTAGGGGAAAAATAAAAAAGTGGCCTTCCTTATAGATATTCTTTAACACTCTAGATGTTCTTCTATTCATTTTCTAACATTTATCATTTTTTAACATTATGCATTCTCCAAAGTTTTGCAGCTTCATTTTTCCTCTCTAATGTACTTTTCCTGTTACTTAAAAATAACACATCCAATTAACCTCTCCATGATATGCTACTCAGAGACAAAACTAGCAAGAGCATGTACATGTCACATTATCCAGGCAGCAGAATAGAGCACATAACATTTTGTCTTAGCTTTCAAGAAACTCATCCAGCGTTCGCAGAAATTGTTCTCAAAGTCTCACTTAAAAAAAACAAAATTTGAAAAAATGTAGGTACGGAGAGGGTTGATGGGTTTAACAATGCAGCTGCTGAGTGGGTTGATTCCCTGCGTGGGTAAGCGGGTTTGTCTATTTGCCATCTCACATTCCTGCAGTTAGAGGCAAGAACTCTTCCCACCTGAGCAACTTGCTGGCCACAAATTTATGTTCAGTCCATCAGTCGTCTATAGACTAGAGAAGACTGGAGTGTAAAAAAGAAATGGACAAGTTTCACAGACATTTTTATCGAAGCCTGTGCTTTAAGGGAATCTCATTTATAGTTCAACTAAATAAATTCCCAGCCCAGCTATCTGGCTTTTAGTATTTCTGTAATTATAGCTTTATTATTAAGTACCCAAACCCCATTCTACTGTAATCTGCAGACAGGTATTTAGAAAAGACTGTACTCTACTTGTCTTTAAAGATAAAGAAAACAGTAACAAAATGCAACACAGAAATACCACAGGCACTAATGAGATACCTCTGCTGAGCTTTCCCAGGTGTTTTAATCACTACCTTCTATTCCTTCATTCTGTTAGGACCTCAGCTCTGTAGCAGAGAACTCTTCTACACCAGGTCTTTAAGCTACCAGACTTTAATTTCAAAGTGATAAAGCAGTAGGTGATGCCTTTTTTGGTTCCCCTGACTGGTATACACGTCCCTATGTTTTTCAGGCAAATATTACAGGGAAAAGATTCTATTATGTGAAATTGCCATCTTCTAGAGTGACATTTAAATTACATAGGCAGTTGTACTTTTGTAGCCATGGTGGTCAGAAATGTTTTGGGAACAATGCTCTCCTGCTGGAAATTGGATTATTCAGTCCTGTAATAAGTAACGTTTGTGAGTTCATTCTGGTGAGCAATGATTGTTTGGTTTCACCCACATAACTTCCATGAGCACATCTGATGCCTTGGATGAAATAAACCACATTCTCCAACAGGAACACAGAGACTCCATTAATTTTGTTTATTTTTTTGTGGAGGAACTTCTATGGTGGCAGCTGTGGGAATATGTTTTGTGTAGATGTGACAGATGGCACATGCAGAAATGGCCCTTTTGCTCTATCATTATCTGATTCAACAAAATAAAAACAGGTAGCCTACAGAATAATATAAAAAAAACCCCAAACATGTCTACAAAACCAGAACCAGATATACTAACGATCACCACATTTATTTTGTTTACCTCTTTTTCCAGAAATAAAACCACTCCTATGACAGGTACCTCCTTAGAACTATTATTAAATTTTGCCCATCAGACACCTCTTTGCATAGAGCTGCACGTGAGTGTCTCTCAATGCTGTACACAAGTTATTGGCCTGATTATTTCAGTCCCTAATGTTCTTCTTTATTAATAATTTCCAAAGATAAAATAAGATGCCGACATTTTCCTATCAAAATCAGCTGTTTTATTTAGTTGTTTCATCAGCCTCAGATGAGAGCCATCCAGTCCCTCTTTCAACCTGATGAGACTGAATGACATCCACCTGTATGAACCACAAGAAACTATTTAGGATGACATAAAGCTCCACCAGCTGAGCCTAAGGTGATTCAGGAGAACAGCATGTATTCTCTGTCTCACTATACAGCCAATAACTTTGCTGCAGCCAGAAATAGCAGGCATTTTAAGAATTATACTAGAAGCATAATGAAACCTAAGCCACAGGCAGTCGAAAGACTGTCTCAACTTTCTCCCACAGGAAAGAAACAATGACTGTTTCATAAACTCTTTGGACTTCTTTAGCTTATAAAGATATGCTGAAACAAACAAAGAAACAAACAAACAAAAAAGGACTTTTAATTTTGACATGGTACTGCATAAGGAATGGCTATTGCAACTACATGGTCAAGTCCCAGTAAAAACTGTTTATTTTTTAACTTTCCAATGTCAATATCTGGAGTGATATTTGTGTGAAATATTAAAGCTCCACTTCAGTTGTTCAACACTAATATTACAACCGCACTCATCCCTTGGAAAGTATTCCATATTTTCTTCAGTCCTTTTTATCCATGACTGCAAAGCACTTCTTCCTGAAGATGCAAGGGTATTCTGCTGAACTGGCTGTGTCTGGGGATTTGTCCACAAGATAGCTATCAAATGCATACACACTCAGTATTACTATGTTTTGGTGTCTTTTCCTAACAATATCCAAGCACTGATATTAGCTTTAGAAAGTAAAGTTTTCAGGAATGTTAATCATGAAGATGTGGGCTGAGCAGATTCCAGGTCAAATATCACTCTGTCAATGGAGTTAAATCACAGATATATTTGTGAGAGTAACCTAAAGGATTGATTACATCTTGTCTCCAAAAAATCAAATTTTCCTAATGTAAACCACAATAATGTACATTCAGTGAATCTTCATGGGTAATTAAATCCAAGAAATGCCACTGCTGTAACTGAGCTCTCTTTAATCGATTTCTTTTATTATGAAGTATGTCACTTGCTTCAGTTTTATTTTTTGCAAATTTAATAGCTCTTGCCATCACGACCTGAGAGGCAAAGAGTGTGGCTAGTAGGCCGAGGGAGGTTGTTCTCCCCCTCTACTCTGCACTGGTGAGGCCACAACTGGAATACTGCATCCAGTTCTGGGCTCCCCAATTCAAGAGGGACAGGGAACTACTGGACAGAGTCCAGCGAAGAGCAACGAAGATGATTAAGGGATTGGAGCATCTCCCTTATGAAGAAAGGCTGAGAGAGCTGGGACTCTTTAGCCTGGAGAAGAGAAGGCTGAGGGGAGATCTTATTAATGCTTATAAGTATCTAAAGGGTGGTTTGAAGGAGGAGGGAGCCAGACTCTTTTCAGTGGTTGCCAGTGAGAGGACAAGGGGTAACAGGCATAAGTTGGAACACAGGAGGTTCCACTCAAACATGAGAAAAAACTTCTTCACAGTGAGGGTGACAGAGCCCTGGAACAGGCTGCCCAGGGAGGTCGTGGAGTCCCCTTCTTTGGAGATTTTCAAGACCCGCCTGGATGCAGTCCTGAGTAACATGCTCTGGGCAACCCTGCTTCAGCAGGAGAGTTGGACTAGATGATCTCTAAGGTCCCTTCCAACTCTAAAAAAAATTCAGTGAAATTCAGTGACCTGGCTGCATGCAGCCCACACCGGAGGCATTTCCATCTCCCCTGAACGCCCCAGTTGGCACAGTGAGGCAAGGGGGGGGACACCACCATGGGAGAGCAGGGCCAGGCAGGTGAGGTGCCCGCATTGCCCCCCTGCCCTCGGCAGGCACAGCGTGCCCTGCTGCTCACATCTCTTGTAATCAGCACCACGCCAGCATCATTTCAGGACCTGGTACTTAATATGCAATAACAGAACAGCCATCTATAAAGGGCTTTCATATGCCCTTCTAAGGGGAGTGATATAAATATAAACCACATCAAAATGAAAGGAGCGTAGATGTTACCTTTGTGTGCGTGTGTTGAATCTGAAGTTAAGCAGGCATGAGGAAAGGCATCTCAGGAAAAGTTTAAAAAAACATCAGCAGATTAGTTCTCCTGGGACTCCCAGAACAACACGTTCTTTCATATTCATTACTGCACATAGTACTACAGTGTACTTGTAAAAGAGTGATCAATACAGAAACTCCACATTACAGACTGTTGCTAGGGCAGGATAGAGAACACCACCAGCGTTACTTGCCATAGTCTCTTGCAAAGGGAAGACATCAAATTGCATTCAAAACTAGGTCAGCCATTTCTGCTTTCTCCTTACACCAATACCATTCTTTATATATCTCTGAGACCCAGAGATGTTATGGAGGGACTGTACTCCTATCATTCATTTTTGGGGTAATTATCTTTGTCTCATTGCTAGTCAAATTTGACCGGAGACCTATGGCTGTATTTACTGTAGAAGGATTTTATTTTTTTCCCCCCATCTCATTGAAATTATTAGAAACAATCACCATTTTGAATGTGGCTATTCTTTCTCACATACACTTTTCTGTACATCTTGGATGGGCTGGAAAAAACTCTTAATGCCAGGCAGACTTCTCTTCAGACGGCTCTTTTGCCATTTTTGTAGCTCTCTGTATTCTTTCCAAAGTTTAGCCCACAGAGCTAGGAAGTGTTTTCTGGTAATATGCCTTTTTAATAACATCTGCAGCAGTAACACTACTTTCCTACAGAAATTCAACAATCACCTGCTTGCACATCCTAGAATTGTTTCACCCCCTATTAATCATTGCCTTGCCAAAGGGCTTCACATGCAATTGCTCTCACACCGTGTCTGTCTCCCACAAATATTTCTGATTCAGTGCTTTGTAGAAACAGAATTGCATCAAGTCAGTCTGACCTACTCATTGAACTTGCATACGCACTTAATTCTTAGAACTACTGCAATTGTTTTTGTAATTTTTTGTAAGAAAAGTTGTTTTCTTCAACAGAAGCTGATCCATCTCACTTAATGCAAAATAGATCAGCAATTTGGCACACCTTTGTAAAAAGCCTCCGATCACCAGGGTGAAGAGTTATTCTTATCACCTTCCTTTCTAAGTGAATGGATTTTGTTTCTTAAAACAGCGAGAGCAAGATTAAGAGCTCACTGCCACTGAAAGAACTTCTCCTTCCTTCTCCATGGTCAGACACCCTCACCAAACAGCCTCTGAAGCCTATCTGTTTGCCTTGTATGCCAGTTCAACTCACTAAAACCTTGCAAAACTATTTTTTTTTTTGAACTTGAGTACATTCATATTTTCATGTTTTCATGCACACAGCCTACATTTAGGGTCCCTCCTTGGGGAATATGAGAGATGGGTTCACGTTCTCTTTAGTCAGGGAACCTTATGCCAGGTAAGCACCTTTAGCCTGAAGCTAGTAAAATGAAAATACAACAAATATTATAGGGAGTGTGATAATCTCCATGGCATCATCATGACAAGCCTAATTCTGTTTTGACAGACATGAGTGACAGCTCTGCCACTGGTGCCAAGAAGATTAAACTGAATCATGATTCAGATCAGTCAAATTTGTTTAATTTGTTTATAAATATCAAAGATAACAATTGCTTCACAATTTCCATAAGAAGTGAATATGCTATTTCTCATGAAATTTTAGGCTTGTTTTTTAAAGCTAGATCCATATTGTTCAATTCAAAGAAAGACACTCAGCATGAAAAATCACTTGTCCAAACTGAGACAGTGTCTAGCAGCAGTCAGTCACCTGGGTTCTTGGTATACAGTGAAGAAGGTACACAGCCTCTTCCAGGATGCAATTCATCTCATATGGTAGATGCCTTAAAAAATTAAAATGGATTATTCTAGAAACACTCATTTCCTTCCACTGAATATAAAGGTAATGTAGATGATTAGGTCAGATGTTGATATCTACCACTGGACATGAATCCCATCCTCACTGAATGGGGTCTGGACTAGAGTTTAACAAATAAAATACCACGAGGCCAAGGGACATAAGCACTTAACTTAAAAACAGGAATTTTAAAATTTATAGCCCAAATGACTAAGAATCTTGATTAGGTAGGCATTTTCGCTGGAAATGCTGAAATTCAGAAACTGCAGCACACTGAAGTAAAAGAAAAATATGACAAGAGAAAAAATCCTGTTGAAATTTTACCTTTCAAAGAGACTAAAATCAGAAGACTTTAAAAGTGCTCTGAGTAATCAGAGTATAGAGAATAATGAAGAGGAGGGAGTTTAAGGGAAGCTAGTGCAGCTGAAGCTGAACTTCAGAGACAGATCGCCTACTTAAGATTACAGCACACAGCATGTTCCAGTGACTTTCTGACACTTCATCTATCTAACTGTATGAACTGCTTCCAGCAGCAGATCTATCCTTCTAAAACTCCCACTTCTGTCTCTACTTGTCTTTCACTTCCCTCCCCATTTGATGCATTCAAAACTCTCAGGAGTATTTCAAGAGACAAAAGCCACCTGAGCAACTGACAGACATTCTGGTTATCTGGATTTTAATATCAAAATACAGCATTATTGTGGATCAGTGCATATCTGATCAGATCATTTTTTTTTTTTTTGTCTCAGTTCCACTTGCCTACGGCAAACTTTCCTGGTAGTATCCTGAAAAAAAATAGATGCTTTGTTGAATCAGTGAAATGCATTATTACTGCAAAGTCTTACATAAACTGCTTTTTAAGAACACTGCAACTGCATCAGAAAAAAATGTGAACAGCACTGTAGGTGGTAGTTGATATTCAGTATCAGCATGCCCACTGCCTGGGATATAGAGGCTTCCTTTCACAATATGCACCCTAAATATGCTATGATAAGCTATTTCTTACTTTAGACTTCAGGAAAAGGCAAAAAGGAGACTATTATGTCTACCTACCAAAACAGATATCAAATACCTCAGGTGATATATAGTTTTGGTTGTTGAGAGGAAGTAAAGAGAAGGGCTTTTCAACACTTGCAACCTGTCCTCATCCTGGACTCTGGTACAATCTCTAGACTTGGCAGCTCTCAGCCCTTGGTCTTAGATCACTGAAACCAACACAATTGAATGATCTGCTCCTTCCTGTGTCTAAAACATGGTAGGCTACTATTATTTTTTTTCATGAAAGGTATGATACAAATCCTACACAAAATCTTACTTAGAGGTGTTGATACTCATGATAAGTTCCAGAAGGAAGATTTTCAGTCTTATATTTCCTAGGATATATTAAACTGTTTCAGTTTTCAGAGTGCATTAAGTATGGTCCAATAGATTTTATCATAGCCTCTGTCTCTCATTAAATTTCACTATATAGATACTGTTTCTAATTTCAAAGGCTACCTTTAGGTATGATGAATCTCCCTAAGGACTGACAGAATGTTTCCTTAAAAGACAGTTAAAAAACAGACTTAGAACTAGGATTTTCCATTGCACTCATTTCTACTGTTTGAACTCCAGATAGGCTCCTCTGCTATAATCTGCATCCATAGAAGCTGGAACAGATCATTGTAAATTTAACTGAAAAAACAGACAATTCAAGAAATTCAGTCTCCTCTGGCTTCTGCTGGCATAGAGAAGACTTAATGACTACATTTCTACTAAAATCCCTCAGCTTCTTTGCTCAAATTTTCCTGGGCAAATAGCAAGGATGAGCTAAGAGCAGCAGTTTTTGTCATAAAATGCTACCTGTAAAGTGAATATTTGTACGATGCTTCTGTCCAAACACAGCCAATCTTATAGCAAAACACAATATGTTTATATAGCTTTCTTCCTGCATAGTATCATTAAAATAGAATACTGAAGTAACTTTTCATATTTTCTAACTAGCACACAACTTGTGCTATGCCAGGATTCAGTTCTCAAACTGGTCTCTGTCATTTTTAAAACAGTGGCATTTTTAAACTGCTAAAACATTTTCTTTCTGTTATGAATTCTCAGACATGCCTAAGCAATGGGTTAAGAAGTAGGGAGGGATAGAGATTTCTGAACATCAGAGATATGATTAGTTGAACAAATGGTACCAATTATGTTATGTCTATCTTTAATCTAACCTAACACACACGAGACACTTGTATACAGCAAAATCCTGAATACCTGCATCAGCCAAAAGAATTTGGGTGTATCTGAAGAATGAGGTTTTCCTTTTGGTAGACAAAATGAATACGCTTGTTTAGGCTACAAAGGTGAGAAAGAATGGAAAGATGAAATAGGGCATACATTCCTGGCGCCTGAGAAAAGAAAGTTTGGCATAGTACTGTGCTCCATAACTTGGGAAATGGAGTTTTACTTGATAAAAATAGGAATGTATTTAACATGGTAAAGGAATCCATGAGTTTTTTCAAGTTTCTTTAAATCATTTCCAAAGTTAGTCTATGTTGAAATAGCTTCAATATAAAATAAAACCAAGATATTACAAAATTTAAACATTGTTAATATGTTGTCATCACTACAATAATACAGATAAATGAGACACTCTAAACAACATTAACCCCTCAGTGTGCTATGTAAAATTATATAGTCACGTTAGCAGCTTATCCAGAGATCTTACTGTCTGGGTAAGAGAGAAGAGTATGAGAAAAGTGAGATTAAAGGTCAGATTCATTCTAGGAAATAGTGTGAAGAACTGAAGCGTCACCTGTGTCTGATGAAATGCAGCAAACCAAGCCTGAATAAGGTATTTTTGCATAGTACCAAGTCATAGCACCTCAGTCACATCACATTTTTTGCAAGAATCCAGAAACAAGTAGCCGAGGGAAACTAAATGCAATTTAGGAAATGCCCAAAATTGAGTTAATTACCAAGTAGAGAACAGTTAGACACTAGGAGAGTGCACAGGGGAAACACCACATGCTCTTGCCCAGCTCTTACTTCTTCCTAGCACAGAGGGAAAAACGGGCTAGACTGACCTAATTCTGAAATTTAAAATAATGAAGAAAAAACATGCAAGTTAATGGCATTTGAAGTGATCTATTGGTTTCCCTGCAGCCAGCATAAATCATGCAGGTTCAGTGTGAAAAACGCCCTCAGTGTTTTTCCAGAAAACAAAATTGTGATCCTGCAACTGTTGAACTTGCAAATGGGAACACTTGTGTGATACCCGCTGCTCCGTATCTGTGAAGGACGCTAGTAAAGCTCACTGTGTAAGGGAAGTTATAAATATCTTTTCAAATTTACAGCACAGGGGCAAAAGATGATACTCTCTAAATGAAACTGATCAAATAAATATTGCCTTCTGCTTTAGAGCTAAGTGTTTATGAAATGCCTGGTAAAAACCTACTGACAACAGACCTGCCCCAACGCCGTCTCTGACTATAAAGAGCTACGAGCATAGCAAGGGCAATGACCAAGGGCTGCCCACCCCACATGCCTCACAAAGTGGGCTTAATCCTGCCTAGGCACCCAGTTTACATCCTCCTGCCTGCTCTCACCCTCACTGCTGCCCTAGGGACCCCGAGGGTCTGGAACGAGTGAAGGTATACAGGGGTAAGCTACCCTTTACAGCAAGGTCTTTGGGAGCTCAAGGATTGCCAGGATTACATCTAGGCATTGATGCCGTGCCCGAGAGCTAGGAAAACAATTTAAAACAATGTAACTAGTAGGCCACTGCACAATAACCAACATATTCATTCCATCAAAAACAAATTAGAGTTTTTATATTTCAGTCATACAAATGAACTGATGCGTGCAGAGCAACTGAAGTTAAATTAGAGGGAAATAATATGTTGCTTAAAACAACATTACATTTATTTCTCAAACTTCTAATAAATCCTGAACTGTGCTAGCTGCAATCAAAGGAAATTTTATTTATCCTCTACCATTTTCAAAAACAGAACATTTTCTTAAATGACAAAAATTTGAAGTAAAATATCGTAGCATCATTGGAATGATAAATACACGTTTACAAGTGAAAATATATTTGAACTAAGAGCAATGCACATGACTACAAATAACTAAACATGCTGCTGAAAATATGATGGTAAAATACACCCAGGCATATTTAAATAACTCATTCCAATACCTTGCATGATATGAAACATTTATTCTCTTACCACTATGAAAGCTATCTTGAATATAACTATTGAGATATTTAGTTGTTTGGTTTTGGGGGCTGTTTCTTTGTTTTTTGGTTTTGGGTTTGGTTTGTGGGCGGTTTTTGATAATTTTATTTTTTTTAATACATACCTGCATCCCATATAGAAACAACCAAAGCAGAATGATTTTTGCCTCAAAAATTAAGGATTACATTCTACAGTCTAGAATAATCCTTTTAGAGAAATTTTTCCTTTAAATCAGATGCAATTGTGCATATACACTTAATTTCATAATACGTTTAATCTAATTTTATATGCAGCCATGTAAAAATCACTGTATGTGTGAATGCTACAAAGTTTGCTGCAGTTTGAGCTGCAGCATATACTTCATACATAAACAGATTTGACCTATGCCCTGAGAGCAAAAGCAGCTATAAGCTTATCTGACTTCTAATCAGAGTTCTTAAAAAGTAGTATTTTTTTCCTTTCAAAATGTTCTTACCTCTTCCTTTGTCTTTTTTGATATGACTCTTAGCCAGTCTCCAATCATGCTGAGGACAGCTGCAAAGTAAGCGAGCCCAACAAGGATCCAGAACCACACCACTGGTTTATAAAAATCTAGGTACTCAATATCTGATCCCCCTGAAAAACAATGCAGTTAAAATTAAAGCAGACTTAATGGCTATAGGTACAAAACTGTTTTTCAGTTAACTATTTTCCTAAAAAACCAGCTATATTTTCTTACAACTTCTTCTATTTTCTTTCCCATGCAAAAATTCATAGCAAAACATTTTGTTGAATTCGAATAAAAGATGATCTAAATTCATCCATTCCTGAAAACAGAATTTGGAATATGCAAATTTTAGACAATGATTGCTAATCATTCATGATAATTAAAAAATAAACACACACAAATTGATTCAACTTCTGACATATCATTATTTAAGGTAGAGGTCATTGAGGACAGTTTGAAAGAAAGGACTTTCCACCTGCTCCAAATACCAATGCTGTGCCAAATTTTAAGCATTGCTCTAGAATGCGTAATGTGTTCAGATCCTGAGAAATCTGATTTTGCAATGACTTTGAAACCCATCTCAATACTTACATGAATCCTTTAGCCCTAGTAAAGAACAGCACCTGCATTAAACATGTGTCCCTGTTGGGCAGGCAAACATTATCATCCCCATTTTACAGAGAAGGAAACCAGGGTGCAGGGCTTTGAGCTGAACTGATCATACTCAAAAAAGGTGGATAAAATAGATGTAAAATGAAGGCAGCTCTTTTGAATCCCACTGCTGTAAGCACCAGTCACTTCCTTCTTTCCAGTGTTAAAGTAAAAAAAAAGATAAATTTCAGATACGTCTGCAATGGAGCTTTCAGGTACATTACAACTACAGAGAACAGATGCTTTGCTTCCCCACACAACACAAATAACTCACATTTCACATCTTGCAGTACAATAAAACAGAAGCCTTAAACTTGCAATTCAGCTGTGTTATGACAAATAAAATCAGGCTTCTAGTTTAGGTTGCTGCAAGTACAAGTTTGATGCATGTACCTGCCCACAGTTGAAGAGACTCTACAGTAAAACCTTTTCAGGCACATTAAAGTAGCCTGTACAGGCACATGACATGTTGCTTTATGCATCTGCATCCTGTACTGAAACAGTCAAAGGAAAACTGGCCCCAAAATATCAAGCACCTTGTTCCAGTAACAAGATTAACTCTGACCAAGAGTAATGTTTTTTGAAGCTGCTAGTATCTAATCACCACAGAGATTACATGCAAACAACAAAGAATTTTACTGATAGTTATCTTTGTATGGAACCTCTCATAGACAGAAATTTTGTTATTCTCATGTCAATAAGCCTTTTCATCAATAAAAAACATTGAGCTGTAGTGGTTTACTCAACTACCCAAGAGATGAATCCACATTGCAAAAATGGATATACTTTGACACCTGCACAGTCCCAAGCAAGGTAGAAGACAGAGCTCTACCTGGAACAGAAGACTGCCAATCACCAAAGGGTTGAGTTTGTCACAGACCAAGACAAACAAAATATCAGAAATTGATTTATTAACATCATCCAGCTCATATCAGTCCAGTAAAACAGGAAAGGATGATTCACCCAGAACTTGTTTGTCATTCAGTAAATGGCTGATTACTAACCATGCCTTTGCTCTATCAGGAGCAAGTAAAGAACCACGCTTGGTGCTTAACCTTCTTCTCCAGTTGTTCATACACTGCAGTAGCAAATATCACATAAAGCATCCACTAAGCTGGTTTCTAATTTTTGATATATTCAGTTTATAAACTGAAACTGGAACCTAACTCTGCCAGTCTGCAGGGAGCATTTTCTTCACAGTTTATACCCAATTTGTTTACAGCAAGGTTAATTACCAGGGCAGGAATTAGGACACATTCACATTCAAGAGCTTTCTTTACCATCTGGCCAGGAGATGGCCCCATCTAGCCATGCCCAAAGGAGCATGAAAGGGACAGCCAACGACCCTCTAGGAAAAGGCTTAACAGTTAAAATCTGTATTGGCTGTTGAGCCTCTGAATTTCAAGAACTCATCAGGTGAGGTCTCAATTTAATGGAACACCGGGGAGAGAGAGAATGACATATGTAAGGATGTTTGTCCTGAGATAACTACTGTCTCCTGTGATGCTTAAACATCTCCGACTGCTATAATGCAGTTACCTGGGAATGTCATTAAATCCTACCATTCACTGGTAGGAAAACATGATCAAAAGTCAACTGTACTGAATTTAAACTAAATGGAATTCATTAACTACTGATTTACAATTCACAGAAATGGATATGAATGTATTTGGATAGAAGTATGTATAGGTAAATGTATTTGTGCTGAAGTATATGAGATAATTCATCTAATGATTTTACTGGTAACATTGTTAAAAGCATATCAACACAATACATTTGCATGGATTTTTACTAGCATAATTTTTACTTAATAATGCTATTATCTTTCTTTCACAAAGCAGAATATTTTATATAACCCTTCAGGAAGCAAGATACTGAGAAGGCAGAAGCTGAATTTTGTGGTTTGTTTGGCAAAACCAATTTTGTGGGCCAAGGGACAAAATTTTTTTTCCAGCTTTGTTTGATCTCTACCTTTATTATGGCTGTAACCTATTTCAGAAGAAATGTATCCTCCAACTGGAGCGTGCTTATGAAAAGTCTCACTGTCATAATCTTTTACCAAGAGCAGCCACAGTTTATTGCCAAGAGGTTTTGTGGTAAAGATTTGATCCAAAGTCCCTTGAAATGTATGAGAAATCCAGGAGTTTTTCCATCCATCTTCATCACAGGCTATTGTATCGCTGCTGCCACCATTCTTACATCTGCCAAAAAACTTTTAAATTATTTGGGATTTTCAACACTTTGGAAAGCATAGGTTGTTTTATGGCCCAAACATATTTCTTCCCGAGGTGAAAAGCTCTGTGTTTCAGTGAAGGGTGGCACTAGAGAAGGTTTCAGGGGTGCATTAGAACAGATTCTGGTTCTCAGGGTTTCAAATATAAGTAATTTTTATTTATTTACATAAAAGAAGTACATTTTAAGTAAATAATTTTCTTTATTGTTGCCACTCTTTTCTCCATTCTTTCTTCAGCTGACTCAAAAAAGAAACACGCAATTATTTGTGTGAAGAACTGTGAAGTTCTCTGGTTTTCTTTACAATTTTGCTTCAAAAGTAGAAGCAGGGAATAGAAAGTGCTATTGGCATTGAGTTATCTTAATTCCATACCAGCACAATTTCTGGGTTATTCAAAAGTTGGTCCTTCAAACCAGGAAACCTCTTAATTATTTGTTATCAGCAGTACAAGTTATTCTGGGTATAGAAACATAATTAAATGCAAACACAGTTTTAATTGCAGAATAATGAGTAGCTGTCCACCATCCCCGTTGTGACAAAGCTGGCCAAGTGGCTTAATCCAGAAACATCATTTGTCCCACTCCAAAGAAATATGGAAGGTCAGCCCCGCAGCTTGAAAGGAATTACCTCCGAGGACTGCAAAAAGGGATGGAGAAAGGCTAACTTATGAAGAAAGGTGGAAAAGCAGCATGCTTGGGGCGAGATAACCCTGCACTGTCTGCGAAAGAGAATGTTAAGTAGGCCACAGAAGTGACTTGATGGCACTCAGTGGAAAATGGAGAGCTACTTCAGAATATAAAGCTCAGCTATAAAACACTCCTTACACGCTGTCCTATACAGAAATTGAGGAAGACACGGCACGCTGACTTCAGCTTAAAGCAGGCTGCGGGGTTCACTCCAGACAGCCCCTATTATGGACGTGAAGTCCGGAGGTGGCAAAGAGCACTTCCAAATGCCAAAAAAAGACACAAAACCCGCAGGAGGGCGCACAGCTCTTACGGGATGCTCGACACGCGCCTCTCGCTCAGCATGACAGCGATTTCTTTCTGTAGAGGTCTTTCTGCCAGGTAAGTAATATCACGTAGCGAGAGCAGATCAGCTGAGATGCTGTGACCGCCAGGTGAAGCGTTCCAGTTCGGTGACATTAAACAGGACTAAAATAACTCGCTGCTCTACAAACCGGGTCGCAGGCCAAGCAATACAGTGCAGACCCAGATATCTGTATTACAGTGGGAATACAGCAAATTCAATTGCAGACCAAAACAGTAAAGAAGCAATAAGCTAAAAATCAGAGCTAGAACAAGGGGGAAAAACAACAAGAACAACAAAAAAAGAGAAGAAATTTTTGAAGTGAGACTTGCAAAATTCCGTGGTCTGTTAAACTGGACTGATTGCAGCGTAACCTTATATCAGTACTATTGCCCACTGTGAAACAGACTACTAATGTGCTATTTCTATTTCTGACCTCTACTTAATTCAGTTAGGTTTTGCATATTTCATCCCATTTAGATCTGAAACATGTTAGATTAGCTCCCTTAGAAATATTTGACTATACCTTCCCAACTGCAGTGCAACATGCGAACAAAATATTGTCGTGTTATTCATATAGATATATGTGGAGCTCAGTGCTAACTTTAGTACCCAATAATATCTTTCATTATACTTAAAAATGACACATTTGACATGAAAAGATCTCTTTCTTTTCTCTCACAGAATATACATCATATTGGCTGGATTTTCTTCTGTCGCATTAAAGTTAATGATTTCTCTGGAAAACAAGAAAAGGGATATTTGATTCCTGATTTTCATAAGACAGTGCAGGCTGTAGTCCAGTTTCTTACTTCCTTTTTTGTGAAAAGTTGCAACAATGAACTTTCTTAAATTACAAAAAATTACTTATTTCCCTACATGCACACACAAAAAAATTAACCCCTCCAAACATTAGAAAAATCAAAGCATTTAATATGATTGAGAGTAGTTATGTTTGGTTTTTGAACCACTGTTCATATATTTTCTTGAACATGCAGTACAAGGGCACTTTTCTCTCCTTGCATGCACCTTGAATGATGAGTCTTACATCTGTCTTAGGAGTTCTCTTGCTGGTGGGAACTGCAGCTGAAATTTGAATAGGCTCCAAATAGAAACCAAGCTTCTCAGTACAAAAGGGAATGTTTTGTCATTCTGGTTCATGGGAACAGAGTACTTGGTTTCCACAACTGAGAAGAAACTTGTAGAAAAATTCTGGATAACTCTACAAGAATTTCTAATATGACAACCTTTATTACAGCCTTTAACACCATTACGTTCCCAAACTACAAGTTCTTCTTTTGGTTCCCTTTTGGTATAGCTATTCAGAAACACTCTCCCCTTTATACTTCCTAAAAGTTCTTCAGGGCTTCCCTTCAACTCTTACCTACAGTGGTGCCGGAAAGCAGTGAGTTCCATGTCAGTGAGAAGTGACAGATAGTGTAAGAAATGTTTCTTTTAACCCCAGTACACATATCACAACTATGACATTTGTATACAGGGCTTGCAAGATTATGTTTTTTCCCTCTGGGATGACAGGTTCCAGAAAAAAAATTACCAGAATATTTGGAAGTCTTCAAATATTTAGGAATTTTGTGTTTTTGAGGGAACATTGACATGTAGTCATGAAATATACCATGGACCTTCAATATTCTAAAAGAATTACCGATTTTATTCTTACTGTTAAGGGTTCACACCACTGTCATTGCAAATTGGAACATTGCTGCCCACCACTCTGCTATAGATTTAACTATAATTTTGAGTGGAAGAAGGTAATTTTCACTCTAAGCATTATTTAAAAACACGCCTTCCTGGACAGGCAAAAAAACCCCAAACAATCAGAAAAAAGAATAAATTTATGTCAGTGCTTTGCAATCTAGGCACTAAGTGGACTGAAGCGTCATTCTGCCTGCTGCACGTCCCACTGTGACAGATCAGAACCAAGAACACCATGCTCTACAGCCACAATTACAGACACAATATTCTGACAGCCTCCCCTACAGTCTTATACAGCATTACATGCCTTAACTCTACATGCTTGTTTTGCCTCTGTTTATGGTGCTCAGCCTTCCTAAACTTCAAGGAGAGAGTGTTCTAGGTGAAGCCTACCACAAAAAATATCAATGGCCCTTACTGTCTGCGTGGTTGTTATGATTTACCTAAAAGTAAAACAAGCAAACAAAAAAAATCAGAGACAACTTATAACTTGTTAGAGTGCAAAAGATTCTACGTATTTCCTCAAAATTAATATGGAAGCCTAACACTTAAGGTAAATTTTATCAGCTCTATTAAAAAGTTGCAGTGTGAGTTTCCTTCACATAGCTTGGTATTTATGCACATCAACAACTGCAAACTTCCATAGTATAAAGCAGAGTCAATACCTTACCTATTTTTCAGAATTTTTATTTAAGTATGTATGGGAACTATATAAAAACAAATGGACCTTTTTGAAAAATTCTTTAGGTCATTTGCCATAAATTGAGTATGTTAGTCCACACAAAAATGATAATATTGTCAACTTCATCTCTGAGAAAATAAAGTACAGTGCCAGTGTTAACTTTCCAGATATGATGGAGATAGTCATCTAACCCTGTTCTCTTGAGCATCATCTCTGCAAGTACAAATCCAATTCCCACACACTGGAACCTTAAATTAATAATGTATTACAGTAAAATACAAGTCTTATTCATGTTACTCTAAAAGAAAATAATAAACATTAATGACATTTTTGACATCATGCTTTTACAGTGAACTTTAAAAAATATATATGAAGTGAACTATAAAAAGTCATAAGCTATAGAACAATGTAATTCAAGGACATTCGGTAGAAAGAGAAAGCATTTCCTGGTAAAATTAAAAAACCAGACATGATGTAGGAACAAATTATGATATCAAGTGGTCTACAAATAGATAAATCCATGGAAATCTATAATGAGAGTAATGATGAATGTACTCAGTGTTCCAGTTTAAACCAAGTGGGCCATTTCACAGAGTGCTTTACAGTAAATATAACCAGGCCTTTATATACTATTCTTTTTATTCCCTGACATACACGTACCCCTCAGGAACAAAAGTCTAAAATACCCAGACTCTTGGCTTGAAAACAGCATAAATTTTTTATTTGGTACTAGTTAGAATCTGACCAGAATCACAAATTCCTGAAGACAAAATGGAAATTAGAAAAACAACATGGAAAAGGGAAAAGGAGAAACCAGTGAAACACATTCAAAAGAAATAGGGAAACATCACAAAAAGCTATGCAATAGTCCAAATAAATTTTGTTTGCCTTTTTACAGCCCAGTTCCATAATTTATAAAAGTCTTTAGTCACTTCTCACATGGCCTTCACTTTTTAAACAGCTTGCATAACTTAGTATCTTCAACACTAACTAAATATCCCCCCATTTTACCCAGACCATTTATGAATATGCCAAACAATTCAGACATTTGAGAGGTCACTGCAGGACTTCACCAACGTGAAAAACTTCTGCCAGCGACAAAACCAGTCGCATCCCTGCCACCAAGGCAAACTTCAGGCAGATCTGCAAGTCACTAGGAGCTAACCCAACCTGATACCTTTTCAAGAAAGAAGTTGATGCAGAGAACTGGCCCAAGCTTTTTTTAGGTCAGTTTGTCAAAGTTATGTGCAACCAATCCAATCAGGGTTAATAGAACCATAAAAGTAGGACACCATCTATGGGTTGTGCTATAGCTTCCCCTAACATTGCAAGACACACACAGATAAATGCCTACAAAGCAAACAAAAGAAAACAAGTCCAGAAGCAGGATCCAACAGCAATAGAGGTATCTCAATGGCAGAAACAGAGGTCTGGAAGAACTACTTTGAAAGTAAGAGATCCACACAAAAACTATGCCATATAACTTCACAGGGTGAGACATTTTAAGTGACTCCAGCTGAAAAAAATACTTTCAGCAGACTAAAATAATGTAGTAATTCTTGCACTTTACTCAATCTGTAAGAACAAAAAATCTAACTAAAAATTAAGTAAAGCATCTTTTAACAGTACAGGAGAAAAAAAAAATAATGGAGTATTCAGAGGCAGGTACTGTGCATTTCACCTCCTGTCTCTAGCCTGCCACATGACCCAAGATGAGAGCAGGTTCCCTCACGTGCACTGACACAAGAATGCTAAAGGGTAAAACTAGGAAAGAAGCACCACAACAGAGATACGTCTGTCTCAAAATAATAATTAAAAAAAAGTGCAGAACATATATCACTATGCAAAATACTGTAAGAAAAAGGAGTTATGACAAAATCTTACCTGCAACATAGTCACCAAATCCAATGGTAGTTAAAGTGATAACCACAAAGTAAATTGCATCTAGTGTGCTCCAGCCTTCTATGTGCTTGAATATAACTGCAGGAAGAGCAACAAACAGCACGCAGCCAAATAGTATGAATATTATTGTTGAAATTATGCGAATCTTTGTCTGACTCACATTCCATTTCTGGAAAGAGAGGAAATCCATCGTTAATAAAACTGCGCCACTGTATATCAGCACATATCACCATCCATAATGACCACTCAGTTGCTCAAGAGGACGGTGCATTATAATTCTCAAACAAACAGGAAAAACAAAGCAGGGGTTTATTTTGAAAAAGTTTTCAAAAGCAAACATGACTACCCTAGGAAACATTTATTAGCAGGACACGCAGAGCAGGGCTGGCCTCTTCATTGTGGCCAGGTTTGTGATCTGGGTGAGTAACATGTAGCATTCATATTAACAGCTGATCATGCTAAAGTTTTGAGTGAGGGCTAGATATTTGAGTGAGCTTCAAGTAGTGCTTGCACCTGCAACATCTCTACTTCAGTGCATCTACAAAATTCACCCTCTAAATTCAGTTTTTTAACCACACAATTCTCTCTAGTAATTGGCTAACCAAAACCACAGAAAATAGAGCTGGAAGGGAGAGATCATCTCTTCCAAACCTGCCCCAAGACAAAAACAATCCAACTAAGCCACTGAAGATACATTACTGGACAGGCAATACGTACTGTTCTTGTCGTCAGAAAGTTTTCCTAATGATTAACTTGCATCTCATCTCCTTCAGTCTGTCTACTATTTATGGTCTTATACAAGGGAAACAAAGAAATTGCTACTTTGCTCTTTCCAGTAAAGTTTTAGAGTTGTTTCCTTTCATATATTCTTTAGCCCAAATACCTAATTTCTTTCGGTCTTTCTTCACCCATCCATTCTCATTGCCATCCTTGGTTCTGATGGCTCCAACTAAATAAACCATGTTTCATTAGGTGTTATACTCCAAACTAGATATAAAAAAATAAACAACAAAAAGGAATGGAAGGATCCTTTCCTATGCTTTATCCACTTATTCATTTATTTACATTCCTATTTATACTTCTAACAACAATATATGCTTTTTCACAGCAGTATGACCGTTAACCCACGTTACTTTATGAGCCCCTGGAGTACTCAGAACATTTTTACAAAATTGCACCTAGACAGCTGTTTCCTGACATGTAATTGCATATTTTATTATGCAATTACATTCCAAGAGTACTTGGAATTTGTCCTCTCTTTAATTAAATCCAACATATTCGAACTGCTTCTCAAATTTTCAAGATCATTTTGGATTCTAATTCTGTCTTCCAATTGAGAAAATCTGTACATTTAACGAACAAATTCCTTTATCTGTTGTGTAAACTATTGATGGAATTTAACAGTACCAAAGCCAGAACAGACCACTGCAAAGTTCCATTTGAAATGCCCTGCAAGTTTGACAATTTTCCTTTCAGTACAGTTTTCCATCCATCCAAAGCATGTTGGTTCAACTTAAAGTAAGCAAGGGATTGTGCAAAGCTGAAAACTTTCACAAAATGAGTTAAAAAATGAAATCAGGCTGTTCACAATACATGGGGTTTTTTGTATTTAAGTTTAGTGGCAACGGAAACTGTTTAACAGTCATCATGACCCAGGTCCAGCTTTTGAAAGCCGTATCACAGTAGTAGTTTCAGATACAGCAATATGAAATTCCCTTCCCCATCAGTGTCTCCCAGTTCTTCGTTTTGAGAACTAGTAAACAGAACAAGGGAGTGTCCCAGACTACATGTATGTCAGCGTTTTCATTCAGAGATTGGCAAAAGTGAGCAAGATGCTGCTTTTTAATGTTGGGGCATTCTTGTTGTAGGGATACATCCATGACAAAAAAAGAAAAAACATTATCCCTATGAACAATAGGCTAAGATGCTCACAGATTGGTCTCAAATCTTTTGTACTTTTAAGTAAAAATAAAATCCAGTGATAAAAAAATAGAAAGGATAAAAATAAAATTGTTTTATGGAACATTCTTGCCTTTTTTAGGCAAATCTCAATAGAAATGGATGTTATTCACCAGTAACTTGCCTGGACTTGAACTGATGTTTCCTAGTCAAAAATACCTGCCATTTCCCAAAAAGCTTTCAAGCTTGTATTTACCGATCGGATAAGACTGCTCAGTACAGCCCCAGTTTGCCTTGCTTTAAAAATAAAGCCATGGCAGACCCTTCCTATATAGAAAAGATTCAGGATTTTTGCAGAAAAACAATCCTTCTAACACTTGGAGTGCTAATGCAAACAGCTACATAGTTGGGCTGCTTACTAAGTATTTACTGGATATGACATTCTACTTATCAAAAGACAAAAAATATTTTATGTGTGTTTTGAATGTTAGATAATAGTTAAACCTACAACATTTTATTAAAGGTTAGTAAAAGATATAAAGAATTAGTTTTATTAAGTTCCATTATGCCACATTCTATGCTTCAAAAAATCCCATTAAAAACATTCTTCATAACTGCATTGTAAAAGACAACCTTAATAAACTTTTCTCTGTGTGAAACAGATCAAAGTAAATTAGGTTCTTCTGCTAGAATTCAAAGCATTTGCTTGTTAAGGACTGGCTATAGCTGAACCTTATCAGTATCTGCACAAGCTTCTAGTCTGAGAGGTCTCTTCCTCTACTGAAGCCGTGCCACTTTGCAAGAATAATTAAATATTTGTAACCAAAGAAAATGGAGGGCATGAACCTCTAGGCTGTGCTAAGGAGTTCAGCAGAAGAGGCTGAAAATGCCTTAGACAGTAGAACATCCTCCAGCCTACTGAGGAGACCACAAAGAGAAGTCCAGCATCAGGGAAGCTTCAACCAGCTCTGTACCATATAGGCTGTCCTGCTTCTGCGAATGCCCAAAACTTTAGTCACCTACAGACAAATCTGGAAATGTAGATGCCTACAGGCTGTAAGTATTTTCTGTGATATGATGGCATCTGAGTAGACATCTTAAGACTTGTGATTTTAGGCTCAGACACCAAAGGTCTTCTGTGAATCAACTCAAAGCAGCAGCAATAATTTCCACACGTTACCCCTGCAGCTCTACTCTTCCATCTGTCCGAGTCAGTGATTTCCTGACACAATCTATATGACAACCTTTAAAGGTAAACATCACAGTAAGCTTAGGAGTATAAGGGTAAACCAAAAATAAAACATTTTGAATCTTGTTCCTCTTCCCAAACATAATTATTGTAGAAAATGTTGGGCTTCATCCAATTCTCAATTAACAATGTTCAATAACATGCTTAGACATTGCAAAGTTCTTCCTACCTTGTGCTAGACATCTGGTTACAATGAGCTATACCCTGTTTTTCAGACTTCTCATTTCACTTGTTAACTTCAGAAGAACAAATAGTACAAAGGAAAGGAAAAACAAGGCAGTCAATATACTCACAACAAAGGTATCTTCTACTTTGGCAATTCCTTTTCCGAAGATTGTCCCCAGTTGATCTCCAACACCAGCCAAGAGAAAACCAAACAGAGGAATTCCCAATAAGGCATAGATGATACAGAATATCTTTCCACCTTGTGTGCGTGGGGAGATGTTTCCAAAGCCTAAATTACAAACAACTTTAGATGTTTAAGAAGGTACATATTACATTATACTTTTTAAAAGGACAGTTTGCAAACAGGTCCTACTAGGTTAACCATATGACACAGAAAACATTGTGAAAAATCAAATGGAAGTATAGGTCATATAATCCTCTTTGAGCTCAAACTAATCTGCTGCACAATTCATCAGTATTTTTTTAAAATTTTATATATACTGTGGAGAAGAAAATCTTCCTCATTAGTGATTTTATTATTATTTTTTAAATAAATGACAGCTTTTCTCATTTACTACATGTAGTTAATACCAATTGGTTAAGATATGCCTTAGCCTCTGCTACCTGCAAATGTTCTATTACTGGGTTTGTAATTGGCACGCTGCAGTACTTGTCAACAAGATAAGACTTGCTTTTAGATGTGCTGCATTTCAAATAGAAGCAGCCTGAAAAAAAAGCCACTTGGATGAGCAAAACAGAGATTTCTAGAATAAATGGGACTGCTTAGAATCTTCTTTAGTAAAGGCTTTGATTCTTTCAGTGTTGCAAACAAAGCTTAGGGAAAACAGTTTACAGTTCATGGCTCTGTCTATTTGAAAGTGGAAATCATTTTATCTTCACTGGCTTGTGAAAAAGAGCACTCCGATATGCCTAGGATATGATAACTCCAATGCTGTTGGTCCACTTGAAAAAGGGAAACTGGAACACAAAGAGCACAGGCCCCAGCATCTGCAAAACATCCTCGGATGCATCTCCCAGGACTGAAATTTTAATGATTTGCCCAAGGTCACCTAGGCAGAACCCTACAGACAAGTTTCAGGGGCATCAGCCCTCAGTTTGAATTCAAAAGCTTTTCTCCTCCAAAGGATCACCCCACATTCTGAGGGAGCAGTGGGGCAGTTGTAGTAACACCCCAGCATTTTTTACATTGTTTCATTTTTCAGCACAACGTGAACTTTGAAGGAAAAAGACTTATTTTGTCTGGGGGGAGGAAGGAAGCCTTTTGTCAGAAAAGGGCTTATTTTCCATAGAGAAATGAAACAAAAGCCTTTTTTAAAAAGTTATCTTTCTTGTAGGAAAAAAATAACTTTTGAATAAAAACCAGAATATTGTAGCAAGTAATTGAGAAACTAGTTTCTCAGTGTCTTAAATATTAAAAGAGTTACTTTTCATATACACAAAAATCACCCAATGGAAATTCAATTTTCATGTGAAAAAGCTGATAGACAAAATTTATCAGCTCTATTGAGAGCTTGTAATGTCAGTTTTCTTTTAAACATAGCTTATTATTTATGCACAATGACTATAAACTTCCACAATGCAAAGAGCAATTAATAGCTTAAATATTTATCAGATTTTTTATTTAACTATTTTGAGCATCTTGTTTTAACATAAATATAGATTTTTCTTTGTGAAATCTATTATCTTAATTTTTGGTTCTAGTCTCATGTAAGCTAAATGCAAGCTGTGTCAAAACTACTTTTTCCTTTCAGTACAGAGGAGACAAAGCCACCCCTCACTTGAAATAATTAAAAAAAAAGGTAAATCACATTTTATTCCTAGATATTTTGCCCTAATATCTCTTACCAGGTATTGTGCAAACAATAAATGCAGTGTTGATAAGAGTTCATTTTGATTTTAAAAAAGAAAAGTTAAAAGTTCACATTGTCCCCAAATCATGACAAAACCTGTCAAACTGAACACAAAGGACAAAATTACAGGAAATATCATCAATCACGGGTCATGGAGCGCTCCAACTTCATAAGTTTTCCCTGCACTTCTATAACAAAAAAAGTCTGTCTCAGGCAAGTGAAATAAAGTCACAGTGCCTTTAGCCCAACCTAGCATTGCTCCCTAACCCAGAGCCAAGGCTAAAATTACTGATTATAATTCAGGAAATTTCAGCTCCACTAAGTTCACTCTGTCCCTTCATGCACCAAGCAGAAAAGACCCTTGAGTTTTAAAATAAAATTAGCTCATCACCAACCAAAAAAGGGACAAACAGATCCAAGCTACTCTGTTTTCGTAAGTGTGCGTGTTTATGCTCAACAGGAGCTTGAATAGTTGCCAGGGTGTAACTCCTGGGGGCTCTTAATGCAATTCAGAATCAGGGGTCTGGATACACCAGATATATAATACTCATGCTAAGGGATTTGGAAATTGTTCTCCTTTTTTTTTCAGTTTAAGAACTGTATTCACTTGCTCTACAAAAGTGGTGTCTCATAACGGTGACAAAGTACCAGCCCAGCAAAGCACATGCCAAGCAGGCAGTTTCACTCAGTTAGCTTCATACAGCAAACTGGCATTTTCTGTGTGTCCCACAGCCATTACGGAGACAATTGCTGCTGCACCATATTTCTCATCTGCTGCTAATCGGTATGAGGACAAGAAGTTCACGTTCAGCTCTACTTATTCTCCTCCCTAAATCAGTCATGTCTTCCTCATGAAAAGCATGGTACCTCACTTCTCCACTCACAAATTCTTGCTTTTCATCCTAAATAATGACACATGCTTTTCTTCTATAAGATGACACACAAAGTCTTGTATTATTAATTACACTTTAAAAAAATCTCACACATTACTGGATAAAATAATACTTCAACAGGTAGTAGTTTCTCTCTGCCCAGATACTCACTGCACACAATACAAACCAGGGCACTCTCATGATAAGACATGTACTTTAGTGAACTGATCTACCAAGGGGTGTCCATCACACATTAACCATATTTCCTACAGTCATGTTTCATAACATTCTGCTGCTGTACACCGCAGCCTACTTCACGACTTACACAAATTATCCTTACATCCTACTGTCAGTTTCTCCAGTGAAAAAATAATCCATCATTTATGCAATGGGAGAGAAAACATATTTATATTTCATGTGGCTGATGCAATTCCTGAGCGTTTTGTCTCAGAAAAGTATTATTCTTTTTTTTAAGGTAAAAAAAAATAAAATCAGAAGAATCCTCCTGCTAGGTAAAGCCAAAGGAAAACTTCATTTTGGGCACTGTGGTTGGAGAGGAGCACACGGCCAGAGGAACGCCACCACACATCCCTGCGTACCACCCAGCTCATCTCCACACGCAGGGCAGCAGCAGCTCCCTGGCAAAGCAGTGTCACTTCGGAGTGCCCACTTCTGCTCCAGAGGCCAGCATAAAGTCTATCTATAACTGTCTTACTGAGAAACCTGGGGGAATCGCCCCCATCCCTCCGTGCTCTCTGCCCTCTCTTCTCCCCCAGCGGGCATGGGAATGGCACACACCGCAATGGCAGGGGCAGCCTCACTACCTCAGTCACTCTTCACACCTTCTGCCCTGCACAGCTTTTCTCTTCCTCTGATTCTACTAAGTAGGTAGTTCCTAGAACCGGTTGGCCCCCCATTAAAACCATTACAATTGCTTTTGAACATGGAAATAAACTAAACACTTGATTTAAACTTGCTAAATTTATTAGGAAGTGTCCCTCAAAGAGCTTTTAACCAACGCTGTCTGCAACAAATGATACAGAGTTGAAAATTTAACTCGCAGAATGGGATCAGTTTCACCCGAGACAATGTCAGCACCATTTTTGGACTGTCCTTCCCGATGCACCCCCCTCACTTCACTTTCACAACCAGGAGCACGATTTGCCTCCCAGTTTCACCAAATCCCTTTCATGTCCTGCCGAATGCTCAGCATGCCTTTAACGCCCAAAGGACTTTGCATTTAGAATACGTTGTCCCTGACAAGCAGCTGTGGACAAGAAATGCATTTTAGAAGGAGCTTCCGGTAACCTCTGCATGAATTAAGAATAAAAGGCCATTGTAAATAGATTGTAAGCAATTGCTCTGTTCACCAGGATAACATATGCCACAGTTTCAGCCCCAAAACCCTTACAGCCTCCTAGATTCAAATCAGATTCAAGGGGAACCTCAGTCCCTTTGGTCAGATGAAGTCAGGCAAGGGTATGCCAAATGAAAAGGGAAAAAAAAAAAACCAAGATGAGATTTTATAGGAATTATTTTTTATTTTCATGTTCCCTTTTTGACTATTTTCTTTGAGGATGGAAGTGTCTGTAGCTTTTCCATCTGAAATAGATTTGCTATTAAGTAGGAATTAGTAACTTTGATAACTATAAATATATAATCACTTTTGAGCAAAATAATGTTTGAAGATTCAATTTCTAGTTGGTTTTCCCCCCTACATGACAAACAATAGGTTATACTGCAATAATGTGCTAGAGATTTTCATACAATTGCTAAGCCATGCTTTTTTTCAAACAAGAAACAAAACTGTCTTTACATTCAAGCTTCATAAAACGGAAGACTGGCAACTAATGTTAAATATATATATATAATTTCTGTTTTAAGTAGAGAAAAAGATCCCTTTGCTTTCTAGTTAACTGGTATCTCAGTCTTTCAGAAAGCTCTTTTAGGTCCACATTTTCAAAGCAGAGCTAGAAGAATAGAGACTCCAAATGAATACATTTTCACGGAAAATTCCTAGACAAAGCAGGGCATCTACTGAAACTAGATGGCTGCAATTAAGTATTTCTCATGTGAGGGATTATAAGTGCTTTTGAGAGTTCTAGAACTAGATTTTACTTGCAAAATTGACTGGAAAAGAGTGCCACCACTTATGAGTCATTTATATCAAATAGCTCAAGTGGGATTGAAAGGTCTGGGGAAGGTTTGAAACATTTTCTTGCCAAACAAGAAAATGTAAATTCAAATACCAGTAAATGTTTTCTCACTGTTTTTGACATACCTCAGATTACACAAGACATCATTCATCAGGTAGCAAACAAAGTGGAAATTATACCAAAATAATGTCATATATTTTGAGATATGAGAAACTACTCTCAGCTCTAAGTTTGGATATGTGGGCAATTGATGAAACAGTTGAATACTGAAGGATAAACGACCTGGTGAGCACACACCCCCTTAATTATACAAAGATGGATTCCAGAAACTTGATACCGAGAAGATTGCATAGACTCAGAGGAAAGGCTGAGCTCTTTGCTGCTGATCACCATGAGGCCAGAGCCATGTGAACTACCCTTAGGTACCTACCCCCTTCAGCCACTGGACACTGCGTGTAACTGGTAGTGGTGTTGCCGTAGGTTCACGTCCACCCTGACTATGCAGCTCAATTACAGTGATTACCCTTTTCAAAGGGCATACCTATGTTTTGATACTAAATGTCAAATTGATTTTAAGAGATCAAAAGATGCTTTTACTAGGCCCCCAGGAGCTATCTGATTAAATCATTCTGAAAGGTACCTCACTGATTTTCTAATAGCTAAGATGCTTTTTCCCTTTGGATGGCCACTCGGGCTCAGAAGATTAGCATTTAAATATGTGCCTGCCCATCAGTGCCAAGGCAAAGATATGCAATCATTCACAGATAAGCAAGATACACCTTTTAGCACAAATAATGGCCTGGACGCAATCATTAAAGAAAAAGGCAGTATACATAGCCATACTGGCTATGCAGAAATCACAGAATGATAGGGGGTTGGAAGGGACCTCCGAAGATCAGCTAGTCCAACCCCCCTGCCAGAGCAGCTCCTCCTACAGCAGGTTGCATAGGAACATGTTCAGGTGGGTTTTGAAGGTATCCAGAGAAGGAGACTCCACCACCTCTCTGGGCAGCCTGTTCCAGAGATCTGCCACCCTCAAAGTGAAGAAGTTCCTTCTCATGTTTAGATGGAACTTACTATCTCCAAGTTTGTGCCCATTCCTTCTTGTCCTGTCACTGCGCACCACTGAAAAAAGACTGGCCCCATCCTCTTGACACCCACCCTTTAAGTATTTATAAGCGTTGATCAGATCACCCCTCAGCTTTCTCTTTTCCAGACTAAAGAGACCCAAGTGCCTCAGCCTTTCCTGGCAGATGCTCCAGACCCCTAATCTTCGTAGCCCTCTGCTGTAGCCTCTCCAGCAGTTCCCTGTCCTTGAACTGGGGAGCCCAGAACTGGGCACAGTACTCCAGATGGGGCCTCACCAGGGCACAGTAGAGGGGGAGGATAACCTCCCTTGACCTGCTGGCCGCACTTTTCTTGATGCGCCCCAGAACGCCATTGGCCCTCTTTGGCACAAGGGCACATTGCTGGCTCGTGGTCATCCTGTTGTCCACCAGGACTCCCAGGTCTTTCTCCTCAGAGCTGCTCTCCAGCAGGTCAGCTCCCAACCTGTACTGGTGCATGGGATTATTTCTCCCCAGGTGCAGCACCCTACACTTGCCCTTGTTGAATTTCATCAGGTTCCTTTCTGCCCAACTCTCCAGCCTGTCCAGATCTCACTGTACGGTGGCAGAGCCTTCTGGTATGTCAGTCATCCCTCCCAGTTTTGTGTCATCTGAAAACTTGCTGAGGGTACATTCCATCCCTTCTTCCAGGTCATTGATGAATATATTGAAGAGGACTGGACCCAGCACTGACTGCTGGGGAACACCATTTGTTATGGACCTCCAACTAGATTCTGTGTCACTAATCACAACCCTCTGAGCTCTTTCAGCTAATTTTCCATCCACCTCACTGTCCATTTATCTAACCCATGCTTCCTAAGCTTACCTATGAGGATGCTGTGGGAGATAGTGTCAAAAACCCGGCTGACGTCAAGGTAGACAGTATCCACTGCCCTCCTCTCATCTATCCATCCATGCCATCGTAGAAGGCTATCAGGTTAGTCAGACATGATTTCCTCTTGGTGAATCCATGTTGACTACTTCTGATAGCTTTTTCCTCCATGTGACTCCCCTCCCAACACTGTGAGCAGCCAGAAAACTCCTATTACCTTTTTACAAATAGGTAAGTTAAGCACAGAGCAAACGAAAATCCTTAACAATTAGGTCCATAGCTCAAACCGAATTTGTTGCTGAGGACTATGCATCCATATTACATCAAACCTGAACTAGGGAAAGTTTGGCATCCAGAGTCGTTAAAGAACCTCAGTGAAGATTTTGGGGCCACACAGAAATCTGTTGTGAATACTTACAAAAATCTATGGGCTCCCTTCCTGTCAATGCCAACACACAGACTCACGTGCATGCATGTATATTCCTGAACACAGTACAAGAAAATTTGAAGGCTGGATAAGGATAAAGACTATTTCATCCATGAACACTTGGATGAATTGAATGCGAATACCATTGTAGTGAAAGCACAATATTTCTCTGTTACAAATATACCAGAATTTTTTCACACGGGGACATAGTATAACTATATCTTACAGCCACTGCTCACAAGCTGTTGCCTGTGGATCCCGTTATGGGTATGCAGCTAACATTCCTCCTCCAAGTTAATTCTTCAGTTTAAAAGTTAAATACTTTTCTGCACATGCAACTGATGAAATTGCTGCATGAATCTTGTTGAAGGAAGCACCTTGTGCAATAACACAGAGGTGAAGATACCTCTGTTTCAAAATTGCAGTCTGCAATGAAACTGAAAGTCTCGGCTTTACATAAGTTAGGCGTAATTTCTTTACCACTCATTATAGCTTATAGAAGCCAATTCTCTTAAGTTTTAGTCAGTAATTTGGGAACCATATTGTCACAAAGTACTGCTGTTTCCTTAATATCATTGCTCATCACAGCACTCCCTTAAGTATTATCTGGATTCCAACCTACAAAATTCCAATTTGTAGCACTAATCCATAATTCTGTGTCACAGAAATGTCAATATATTATTTTGAAGCTTATAATGTTCTGGTTCAAGCTTGAAAAAAGATATTTTATTAAAAAAACCTTGCAATACCAATACCTCTCTTTTTCAACTATGAATAGTAACAGGATAACCGAGGCTGACATTAGTAAAATGCATAGTATTAAAGAATTGACAAGACAGAGGCTGATCTTTTAGTGGTTTCTTTCCATCTGTGTTCTGTGGGAGCAGTAATCAAATCAATAAAACTTCCTTCAAAAGAACAGGCTATAAATATTCATAGAAAATAAGTTTCCTTCAAGTCAAAATTCTGTGCTGAGAGGTGAAGGAGCATTGTAAGGAAAGTCTCTGCAGTATTCAATAACTCACATTCAGTTGCTAAGGCAATTTCTCAAGGAACTGGGTAATAATTGTGAAAAGACTTTTAAAAGCTTAAACATCAGGTCAGATAGGCTGCCTCCCAGTACAGTTTCTTCATTTCGTTCAGCTGTCCCTTTGCTCAGTGAAGAGTATCTACTTCTCATCAGTAGTAGGACTTATGTCCCTTCTTCAATTATCTTTTTGTTGTTATTGCTTGCATTCATTTTACCTCTTATTCTAGCAAAATTGAATCAGCTCCAAAACCCAAAACCTCCCACTTGCTTTTTTCCTTTAAGTGAGATTGCTCCATGGGATCAAGATCCCTGGCTAACACAGCTAGCAAAAACATAATGTACTTTAAAGTAACAAGTTAATATTTCCTAATATCATGAAGCTTTTACTACCCACATATTCTTATCAAGTGTAAACACATATCAAATGTGACAAAGTGACACTCTTTCCGCACCAAAATAATGAATAATATCAACATGCATACAAAATACATTGATACAGGTGATCCACAGAAAAACAAGAATTATCAGTTTTAGAGACACTGACAAAAACAATCCGTGAACAATTTTTCTGACTGTGACTTCAATGGAGATCTGAAACAATTGTTTTCTAGAGTTTGGGTGCTTTCTTTTGATACTTTTCCATTTTGTTCCCTATAAGCAATTGCAGAAATAGGGTTGGCTTTTTATTTACAAATAAATCAATTCTTGGTGCTGGGAAAAGCAAGCTCTCGTTGGCCGCTCCATCCCAAGTAGAAAGCAATCCACATGCTTTCCAGCAGAGTTAAAACATACCCTGCCTGTACATGCTTCTGTCTTCCCTCCAAATAATAAAACACAGCAAAAGTGTTAGCAAATTAAGGAGACTATGGCAGACTTGCAGCAATGAATGAGATGTGAACAGCTAAAATATGTCAAGTCTCCAGCACTTGTTCTTTCTCTCTAAGAGCACTGCTTTTCCTGGAGGTGAGGACATCCAGTTTCTCTTCTGAAACACGTTCTGTGTCAGCACAGGTATTCTCTAAATGCACCCTGGTTCCAGTGAAGTCACAGATTTAAAACAAGAACTAAAAATCCCACAATCCTACAATCAGCAGACTTGGACCTCAGATCCTGTTAAGCTCATACAACTGGCCAAATTTAATGCAGGTACCTTGACCTATTAGGAAAGCTAAAATTTTCTCTGTGGCTTTAAACTTTTCTTCATGCACCTATTTCACTTTAAGAGACCTTTCACCAGGTCAGTGTTCAAAAATGCAAATACTTTGCCTCATCCCTCATCAGTTTTTTCTGTGTATCCTGTATCTATCCTTGCTTATAAGCTACACATATACAGCCCATATATCCAGATCATTTATATGAATTGGTGATAAGCAGAGAAATTCTGGGGAAAGAGAGCATTCCTTTGTACATACTTATCTAACTGCACAATTGCTTAACCTTAAGCAGGCAGGTAGGAAGGAGAGGTCTTCAAGAGAATATATATACACACACATACACACACACTATTTTGCACATAATATCAAATAGCTGAGTATTTTAATACTAAAAAAAGGCCCTTATGCAGTTAGTCCCAACATATACCAGCATATTAAGAAACAATTTCCTCAAAAGAGTTACAGAGTTTAAAAAAAAGAAAGAACACTGCCAAGTTTCTAAAAGAAAAAGCTCTAACGATTTTCATTCATAGTATTATCCTTTTTAAAAAGGAAATTAGATCATTTTTTGCCAGTGAGGTTTACCAAGTATTTGAAAGGGCAAGGTTACTCCCCTATAACTCATTTTTCTTTTTTTTTTTCCTGGAGCAATCTTTACAATTAGAACTAACATGGAAACTTAAAAAAAGAAAAAATGAACCACCATGCATAAATAACTTCTAGTGACTTCACACTTTGGCTTCTAGCTACTTAAGTGTTTTCTTCCTGATTCAGCAAAGCAAGTAACACGCTTAACTTTAAAAATGTTTAAATTTATCTCTATTCAGGTAACATGTAAATATCTGAAAGCATATTCCTTCTGTCAGCATATATACCTGCAAGCATATATACTTTTTCAAATGAAATTCTTTAAAGATTTTCAATTGATTTTCAACACTGTCGTGATGTGGCAGAAATCAATCCTGGAAATTGTGCTGTCACCAACTCTTTAATTTCCCAGAATTTCACACTATATATCAAAAATCTCTTGTTACAGTGTCATTATCCTGGAAATTGGAGAAAGTGCAATTACATGACTGCAAAAATATTTAAATTTCAAGGCAAAGGAGCAAGAATCAGTTTCTGCTTCCCCAGTTTTCAATTTTTAGTGACTTAAGACTGCAGGTGTGGGTTTTTTTTCATTGCAGTGAGAGCACCTCAGCAGAAGGAAGTTGAAGATGAGCACTCTGTGGCTCACCAGCATCCTACCAACCCTCAGTACCACTCCATGTCTTCACCCAAGCCACTTGGTGAACTATCACACTGGAGATTCTCACTTGATTCTTTGGCAAAGAGAGCAGTCTAAAGATGTGGATCTACAGAAAAGATTAAAGATAAATTTCTCATAAGAGTTTGTGATTCTAACAAAAAGTTCCTAACAGAGCAGCAATTGAATATAAAAAGATTATTGTCAGAAAGTGCAAAATAAATTCCAAAGTTTGTACTCTAAGTACACTGAAATATTTTGGGTTTACAAGCCCAGCTTTCTTCTGAAATAACCCAACGTGATTCACAGTGGACAGAAATTTCAGCAAGCAATAAAATCACAAGCAATCATTTCCTTCACACCTTACTTTTAAATACATAGGCTATGATTTTTCTTTACAAAGTAAGAGGAATCTTTCAGAAATTTCTAATTACTTCAGCTGCCCCTAGGAAAATAATTCAAAATGGTACATAATACTAGGAGACAGAGAATAAAACTTTCAGCTAAAAGTCTTAAATTTATATAATCTTGCATTTCAGTTCACAGAGGGAAAAGAAACATGAAAATAAACATGTATAAAAATTAATCATGTGTCAAGATATTTCTCAAACATTATTTCACCACTTCCTCTGCCCTCCAAAGCCCTGAGCTGGAATATGAATAGCTAAATTAGTGTAGACTACGCCATCTAACTCTACAAACACAGCTCTGAGTCTTGCTTGGCCTATGGGATATGTATAGCCTCCTGGAATCAGATGTGAAATACAGTCTCAGACCAAGCACACCAACTAAGAGTAAAAAAATATTTATTTACTAAGCAAAGGGAAAATCAAAAGGTAAATAACTTGAGAATTTGACATCCCAAAGCTTAGGTCACCAGTTCCAACTTTTAGTGCTTCTCTCCATTGCAAATGTGATGTATAAGGTACAACCTGTTCCTTTCCTGGCCTTCCCAAAAGGCCTCCAGGTATTCCCCAACCTTGGATCCTCGTGGAGACTATTGGCCTGCTGTCCTATTTAAACCTAAACTACTTGAGGGCATTTCACAACCTGCAGGGTCAAGCCTCTGGTTTCTCCATTCTTGGTGTCTGAGCACCCACATGAAAGCAAATGGTGACTCAGCAAGGACACCAGAAGCAAATGAAGCCCCAGGTTGCATTACCACTGACTGCCAAAGAGTAACACCGAGTCAGAAAGGAAAGAGCATCACCTTTGGGGAGTGCATATTGATGTCTTTCAATGAAAATAAAAGTTTTGGGTTTAATGGATTCAGGTTTGATCTAGTTTCCACTTTGAACAAACATCTTCACCCACATGCCAGTTTTAAAACACAGAAGCATCAATTTACTTTTTTCCCCGTCTCTCCTTTAAGTGTCAGTACATCTTGTAAAAGCAACAGCTCCTTTTTCATCAAAAGCACAATATCTCTTTGAACTGAAAGACAAGAAAAACCTTTTCCTGAATAACATAATATTGTTTCTCATCCCATAAAACATGAAAGCATATAGAGGTATGGACAGCACAGCAGTTATGCAAGCTAAGGGCAGTAAATCTTAATGACCTTTAAATGGGACTATTCCTGGTATGAGGACAGTTACATTAATTAAAAGTATAACCCGTGCCCTTATTCAACCTTAAAAACTAAGAGTAAGATGGATGTAAGAAAAGTAATATTCTTAATACTATTTTAGCAGGTACCATATATTGATATTATTTTTTCTATTATTATTATTGAACTCTGAAATGCATTGCAGAAGAGCATATGTGTTAATTAGCCTCACTAAAGGTCACTACTACTCCTTTACTACCAGAAAGAAGCAAATAGTAGCTCAGACTCATCCCTATTTATAGGGAAAGTTTCATCAATGTTTTAGCTGCTGTGAATTCTGTATTAGCCACTCCAGTTTGACATGGCAAATATGCATGGAATTTAAAATTCCCTAGGCTACATTTCAGAAAAAATCCTGTATAAAGAAATAAAGCTGCACTAATTTTCTTAAAATGCATCTTGCCCTTTCACACAGAAAATAGCATTTGCCAGAAAATATTTAGAGGGTTTTTTTTACAAATATTCTGCAGCAGTGTTCATAAACTCTCTTTGAAGATCTGAACTGGTGTTAAGTTTAAGCATGTTTCTATTCCTTTGGGCTTTTTAAGACACTTATGACATTTACATATGTAGCCTTTGTTCACACAAATATTTACCAAATTGTTGTTTGTAAGCATTTTCATGCTGAACAGGTATTTGTGCTTATTTCAACATACCATCCTGATGGGACAATGTGAAAACCCAGATACATTAAGAGTCTGGGTTAAAAGAAGAGTATTACTCCTACTTTTGTCTACCTCCTTCAAAGGTTTCTGTTTTTCTTTAGGAATATATGATCCTGAAAAATCACATGAACATAGCCAAGACTGCCTATGTTGAAGGGTTTATAAGAAGCCAAATGCTGCTAATTACTGTAAAAAAAAATTTGGCAAATAATAACAGCTTATTTTTCAGAAGCTTGCATAACAATCACAAACAGAGAAAGCAAAAAAAAAAAATTAAAAGCTGAATGTAAAGAAAATAGAGTAGCTAGCTTGTGTCCAAATATGCAAATAAAAGACATTGTTTCCTATTGAATTTATATGGAGTTATCACAGAAAGATTACTACCCAAAACATCTTGTAACTCCTGCTGCTTTTTCTTACAGGATCTCATTTTCCTCAAGCAACCAGAATGAAACCTAACTGGGAAATTAACTGGGAAGCTACCTAGGAAGATAACTGGGAAAACAGGGAATGTTTTTAAAAAATCCCACTCATAAAGCCTAAATTAATTTGTTTACACTACAATTGTCTGATTCTACTGGACACTATTCATTCAAGAGAACGCTACAATCCTCTGATTATAAGAATTAATTTTGCAGCAAGTAATTAAGCTGTCATAAACTGAAGCCTAATGATTTTTATCTTGCTTTAACCAGGAATTCTTTTCTGGGACCAGAAATATTTGTAAGAACGATCCATGTCAATTTGGTATCTCACAGCTTCATCTGTCGACACAAAAATGGGAAACAAATTGTTTGTTGCCATTTTGTTTTTTCAGCCTATCTCTGACTCTTAGTAGAAAAAGAGCCATTGAATGAATTCTTTATGTTTACACACAAACAGACGAAAGCTAAATTATCATGGCTATTTGAATGCCCAAAGACTCAGTGGGACTCATTACTGTAAGTCTTTTGATTCCCATTCTAAGTGATTATCTACAAACGTTCAATATTTATTGGCATTTTTAATTTTTCCACACCAAGAAAAATATCTTCAGGCTCTCAACTAGTGACAAAGACATTAATGAAATCCTTACTGCTTCCCAGGTGTTAAAATTGAAGTCAAAAGAACTTCTGCACCACACATTCCCACCCCCCAAATAAAGCCACAAAATTTACCGCATGTGCTTCTGTGGTCCAAGATATATTAGTCCCAATGAAAAGGATGAAACTTCAGAAACTATAGTTTCTGAAATGTTCCTCTCAAGTCTTCTACAGGCAAAGAACATACTGTGAACTGTAAATAAGTGTATTCAATACTGCAGAGAGAGTAACTGGCTCTACATAGTACAATTCTTTTCCTGGACTTCTTAAAAAAATTCACTGCATATGACTAAGCCACTTGATGCTATTTTCTCTTCTATCCTGAATATTAACTCCCAGATACTCATTTTCATACATCAGTAAAACTGGTTTTAAAAAAAAAAAAAAAAAGACTTATAAATCTGATGTCTGCAGCAGAGAAATATAATCTGCATTTAACAGAAGCTGGCACAGAGCTTTTCAGAGCAGCCCTCTCTTCAGCTGAAAACTACATTATGTGCCTCCGCTGTGTCATATAACCCTGTACTCAAACTCTCAGTAAACACTATGGAGTCCTAATAAACATGTAGAGCACAACAAGTCTTTCCTACAGTACTGTTATAATTTTGATGAACTGAGCATCTAGAAAGTACCACACAAACTGAACACTCAATTGAACATCTTAGGCTAAGAAATACAAGGATTCCACATAAAAACATCCTCAAAGCCAAAAGTTTCTCTAGTGAGTATATCATCTTTGCTCACGGCAGCATTTAGCCAACAAAAAAATTAATTTATTTTCTCATTTGGCATCTACATTTTAGGGCACAAGTCTGCCCGAAGCAATGGTGGAAGAGTAGAAGAAACTGAGTAAGTAATAAGAGTGAAGAAAGTTCTTATCTAATTTTTAGGATTGCACATTTCTCAAAGTGACTGATGTTCCCCTCTTAATGTCTCACTCATTTTTACTCCTACCACTCTCAAGTTGATTTGAGAACACTGATCTCCTTGCAAAATTATTTCCATACATATGAAAAATTCAGAGCTCAAAACTGGATATATACTTTGGTCTTCAGACAGTCACATAATAACATTAGGAATATACATGGTAATGCAACTTCTTCCTGTATGAGCTCTCCGATGAAAAGAATCCACTGTTTATAATTCCTTTGTGTTGTTCACGCACAAAATGAAAAAAAAAATACAGACTGCTAACTTGATATTCCCCTTCTTCAGGGAAGCCTCATGAGTGTGTACCTTTTTCCTCACCGTATTTCTAAGCAGACAAAGGACAGACCTGGTCACTTGCCATCCCTTGATTTTACTACCCACATAACTGTTTCTAGCTTCAGCTACCACTACCCCTGTGTTGCTTCTTGTCTTCTAATATGAAGGAGGAAAATGCATCTTCTAGCCAAGTGACATGAGATGTCACAGCTGAGGAGGCTTCAAACAAGGGAGAACAGGAGCAGCAGAAAGAAAAAAAGCAGAGGCCTTTTTCACCCACAGAATTTAGCTCCATTAAAACCTCTCTGACCAGAAATGAGCTCAGGATCCAGAACTCAGCCAGAGGCTCTGACTGCAGTACCAACGCTCTGCAAAGTTCCTAAGACAGTATCTTATAAAAGCTGGATATATTTAGTTTTTCTCCCAGAGATTAGACCTGCATAAGCCAGAGCCCTGCTCAGGGCTCCAAAAATTCCTCAGAAATCCCTTAGAGACGTTACATAAAACTGCACTATTCTCAAAGGGACTGATAATATGCCTCCAAGATCACTCCTGCTGTCGCTCAAACCAAAAGTGTCCCCAGACAATCAAGCTTACCTGTCAGTCAAGAGCTTCACAAAGAACAAAACCGCAGAGTGCAAAGTGCTGCAGACTCCCTCCCACCAGGCAGGGAAGTATGAGGACAAAGGAGAAGACCAAAGGTGTCACCCCATCCACACTACAAGCTACTGGGTCACACAGCCTTGGTGTGGCCATTTGACTGGGAAACAATTTGTTACCCCAATTCAAACTGGAACTGCAGACACCAGAGGTTTTAAATCAGTGTCTACTTACCTACCGGTTGAAGGGATTATTTATATCTTTGCATCCCAGGGACAAACACATTCAATGGACATTATACAGCAATTACCAAGATATATCAGATACATACAAAGTAACACTCAAAACACCACCCAGGAGATCTTAGGTATGCAATTTATAGACAAGAGATTTGATTTCTCACAGCTGGTCAGTTTCCCTCCTCTTAGAGGTGGGAACAATAAGTGACTATTAAAAGTTAAAGCCATACACCAATACACTGCTTGTATGAATGCCAATATATACATAGATATTTAAAAGACCTTGATGCAAATATGTATTTGTAAACAAATGTTCATACCTTTAAACATACATTTTTTATGCAGTTGGAGAATAAAGAAGTTTACTGTACACAGATTGTGTTGTACCATTCTTCCTGAGCCGTGGTATTGTAGCCAAATACCAGAAAACCTTCATATTCTTACATACAATAAGACATATCCTTCCGGGGGTCTTTCACTGCTCCAGTTAAGTTATTTTAACCCCTATTAGCTCTGAGCAAGCTGAGGTAAGTTATGGGAACACCTGTGGCTGCCCTACAACACAGCTACCAGCATCTAAATTGCTCCATTGTTAGAATAGGTAAGAGAAAATCCTAGTGCAAAATTACCTTACTAGATTGGACTTGCAAACTTTCTGCAGTGTCAGTTGGGACAATATATGCAGCACTCAAAGCAGCACAATGGTCTGAACTCAGCATCTGCACACCAAGTCACCAGCTTTGAGTGGGATTTCAGTGGAAAGTATCAAAATACAGTAAGCATGGGTGGCAACTGAGCCATCGGTGAGGTACACAATAGCTGATTGCAAAACTTACATGCTTTCAGGAAACTGAAAGTCAGTGAATTGACAGAAACAGAGCTTCTATTCATAGAAATTCAAAAGAATTTTGATATGTATATGAAAGGACAAAGATTGGCAGAGAGGACTTTAGCAATATCAAAATAAACTCATCAAGATCAAATCTGTAAGAGAGAAAGCTACAATGATTTTAACTAGCATTAATTTTAAGAAATATTAAAGAATATATAGCTGAGTAACACAGAGCTAGTTTCAGTAAGACTACCTTTACACTGGACCCTGGTGGTATTTCCCAGATTAGAGGACAATCTGTTTTAATACTATTTTTTCCAGTGTATTTAAATCATTTGTATTAATATTACCAAAGAGTGACTCACAGGAAGCACAAAATGTCATGACTACAGAAAGACTTCAGAAGCATATGCCTCTATCACAGATGGAAAACAGAAGAGTGGAAAATTCTGGGGTCAGACATCACTGAACTCACAAACGCTGAGCCCAGCTGTAACACCAGGCATGTCTGGTCTTCCAGCCTCAAAACCATCCCTTTTCCAAAAGAGTTCTCCAAGGTCCTGACCCACCGAGAACCTCCTCGTGCTCCTCAAGTCGTGCACGAGCACAGATGTTTGAAGGCTCAGGACCTACCATTTTAACTACACCACATCACACATGCATTATTTTTAAGTTTTCGTGGTTGGATATGATTCCAATTGACTCGTGTAGATTTACAAGCTGTATGCATCAATACTGTCAAATGCTCTCAAATCTGCTTTTCTCTCTGGAATCTTCAGATTTCAATTTCCCTAAAAATTTCTTTGCATTTAGTACTTAGCTGTAGTGTTAATGATAGTACCATGTGCAATATATTATGTGACAGATTTATTACTAGGCACTCACAATTTGGACTAGCCCAAAACCTAAGTTTTTAAAATGCTTTGTGATAAAAAGCAGCAGCTGCACACGGTGCCACTTGCTGTCTCAAAGCCCCTTCCTCACTCAGATGCAGGCTGCAGTCTTCCCTAGCAAGGTGGTGTTACTTCTGCAGTTATTTTTCTAGGTGAGTTCACAGGGAGGACAGACGGAAAAGGAGACAAGAAAGGTGAATGTAGATGAACCTGAGATGAAAGGATGTTAGAAAAAGATAGGGAGAGAAGCAGAGAGTGCTGGAGAAAGCAGCCAGGACAGGATGAAGGATGCCTATTTGGGCTTCCAGACAACTCACAGGGTGCTTTGATGCTTATGGTAGGTGTCTCCTCTTTGGTTTCTCCAAAGGCCTTATACCTTTGGAGAGGCATAATATCCCCAGAGCCAGAACACACTTTGCACTATTCTGCGTCCAACAGTTCCTCATCAAGAAAGCATTCACGATCCCAGCTGCTTTTTCAGCTTCTCCTGCTATGATTTCTTTGGTGTTAGTTAATAAGCAGATCTCTGTGGGAACATTTTCACAGAGGGCTGCAGCTGAAGTTTCCATCCTGCCTCTGCGTGACTGCTTAAGCAGCATGCTGTTTTAACAAGCATCTGGTAATCTTTCACGTCTTGCAACAGCTTTCAATACTTCATTCCTCTCTCCTATCATTAGAGATAGGTGCTTTAAGTAGATCACAAAAATTTATCTTTTGAAAAATCCTGAACTTTCTGGATGAGGATGAGAATGAAATAGTTTTATCTTTACATCAAGCTCGGGAACAATCTTACAAGTGCAGGAGTGCATGGTCAGCCAGTGGCAAGCTGCCATGATATATTTATTGCCCTTCTGAAACACGTCACAGCATGTATCTTCAGCAAAGGCATACTGCTCACTGTTGCATGTACCCTGGCTGGCAGAGAACTCACACATGCTCAAGACTGGTAGGCTACTTTCATAACGGATAACATTATATATTCATATATATGCACATGCATTCATGTATCTGTCAAACATAGGGTTCATGGTGTAAAGCTACCCACTCAAACATGATGGGTTAGTTTCTCTCAAAGTCAGAGGTAAAACTTCTTGATTTTAATGAGAGCTGAATAAGGGTCCCATCCTACCACCAATCTCTTTTTTATTGCTAGTTCTAGGGGAAAGTCCTCAGTGTTTCTATGATTCCCACCCCTATCACACTACTATGGCTGCAGACCAGAGGTCAGGACTTGTTCAACCAGCCAGAACCTAAGAAGGGACGTTTGTAATGTGGAAGCCAACATAATACACTTTATTTTCTTGTTTGACAAATAATTTTGACTGCTTCATTACCTTTACGAATCATATCTCTAAATTCCTTTATTCTAAACCTGATCTCTTATTTTCAGCATATTATGTAAAGAATGATTATTTCTAATTAGTCCCAATAATTTACCACTCAGAGAAATATTAGACAACAAGTAAGGTTGAGGTGCTTTAAATAACAAACATAAAATATGAGGGGGGGAGGAGAAGGCGGCAGGGGAAAGAGTAGAACAGATGGATCTTCACACTTCCACTGTACTTGATATTTGTATGATGATCCAGCAACATATCATTATGGAAATCCCATTTTAAAAATTAAGTAAGAGTAATAAACACATTTAAATGTTTTACTATGAGACTGAAGACATGAGTATCAGTGTCTGCAAGATGGTTCAAACATTTCATAGAGAGGCCTCATAATAGTTCTTTTATAATGAGGATAGTAGAAGAACATAAGTGGGATAAAATGATAGAAAAGCAAAATATCTTTGAGTATCTGATACAACTAGAAAAACAACAGTATTTTGGGTAAATGAGGCCTTCTTCAGCTATGCCCCAAAATCTTATCTGTTCTTCCAGCTGTTTTGAGTGGCTCTAGTAAAAGATAGTGCCTTTTCCTACAAATCATACCTATTCTTACACAGAAGGAATCACCCATTACTGAATTCAAGTCATGTTATAGTCATTTTTCTCCATCATAAAATGCTGTGGTTTTATCAACATGTAATAAGACTTGTTCATAAAAGAAGATATCCCTACAAAACACATTCTTCCAAACTCTTACTAGACTACCAAGAAATAGTGATCATATCCTACGACAATCTACTCCTTCATACAACCATTCCCAGGTTTATGAATTGCCTTCACTAGACTCATTTGAGAATTATTTTAATTTTTAAAATATATTAAAATTGAATTGGAAATTTTAAAAATAAATTTAAATTTCTTCCCTGACTATCTCTCTTTCTCTGTTGTTATTGCTCACCAAGGGTGTTTAACTCTGTAAATGTCTCTAGTGTGTAGGATCAAATATTTGCCATACTACATTATTATGTGGCTTCATCAAGCTCACTACCACTGGGGCAATTGCCAGGGCTGGTTACTTCAAAGGGTGACAAAACATAGCATAATACAACACACCTTTCCTATTGTGCTTGAAGGAGCTCCTGCCTTCTCTATGCATCATTGTTTCAATGAAACAAATAGGCTGAACTTAATATATCAAATGATCATTTCTGTTATAAGCTAATATATCAAGCCCAAGACTAGGTATCCGCCATCTGCAGTTCCTGCAACTCAACCCTTTAATATCAGGCATGATCCCTGGTCTCTGCAACACACGCATGTTCCTTCATACCACAAAAAAATCTACTGCACAAAGTCCCATACAAACTGATACTGTACACTTGGAGATGCAATCCAGGTTTCTCACCCAACCAGTGAAGCACTCCATGCAAACATTTGTCTCTCCCGCAAATAAATCAGGGAAAATAAAAAGAAAGAAAAATTTTGCTATCTTACCCTACCCACTAACCCAAAGTCAACTGGTTTAGTAGAAGGATACAAATTTTTATCCTTTTTATGCAAGACCTACCAAAACCACTCTATTGGTAATACTGCAGCTTCAGAGGCACCTATAAATCTATATATTTACAAGGCATCTAGCAATGAAATCTTTAATTCTTGCATTTCAGTATCTTCACTCTTGTCAAACACTATTTTCAGATTCACATTCTACTGGTAGGAATTGCTCAGTTATAATGTGTGTATATTTCTGATGGCACTGACTCATTTCTTCTCTAATTATTGCTGCAGAACCACACTGGTTACCGCTCCTTTTACTGAATCACAAGAAGAACATAGCTTGAAGATTGCAAGATAAAAGCACAGAGTGAAGAGTTCAGAATAATGACTTCTGCAAGTCTTCATTGACCTATTGTGGACAAAAGGGACTATCAGTTTAGTTGAACAATCAAATCTGTATTTCATATTTGTCTGTAGACATGAAAATTCTGAACAATTCAACAGCAATGACCAATTAGGCATCAAAAGTTCACACAAGAGCGTACGATGCTTGAAATTACAATTTTAAAAGCTATTTACTAGGACAGAAATATATATTAATAAGAATCTGCCATAAGTCATTACAAATTTATAGAATTCTCTTCACACAGATGATCTACAAATGTTCTCACAGCAAAAAAAGGTATTTCAGGCAAATGCAAACCTAAATTACATTTTTATGTAGCCTAAGAATAAAACACTTCAGGACTCAGCTGAAACATAATAAATCCCAAAATGAGAGACAGAAAAATTCAAAATTTCTAAATCTTGATGATCTGTAATGGAGCAGTGACTCAGATAATGGATTCTTGTTCTGGCAAGTACATTTTCTCTGGCCAGTTATTAACCAGACAGTAGACAGACATATCGCCAGAGAAATTCTCCTTTCTGAGGCTGCTGAATTACAATTTCCAATTACACTGTCCAAAACATGGAACTACGTTTACAGCCCCTAATATATCTGCTTTCACTTCCACCATCTTTTCTTATATCAGGGAAAGAATAGAGCAAGCCAAAGCACAAAGGTTTCTTTGCCTTCACCAGGAGCACCACCATGGTTGTCAGTGCCCTAACACTTTCCAAATTCTAGCAAATGTATTTTCCTGCACCCGTTTCCCCAAGCAGCAATTGTCATTGTTTATTAAGCCTGAATGCTGGGGTTTTGCTCTTTTGAATAGAGTGAAGTTTATCAAACTGTAGTGCAATAAAAGCATGAATTGGTACCTCCAGCTCAGTTTGAAGAGGAAAAAAGATTTAACACAACCCAGCAACATTGCTGACAGATTTCTAAAAGCATTTGGTGACATCAAATGTGTTTCAGCATATTTATGTCCAAATCTAAGACTATATTCACACTGCCAATATGACTTTAGAGTGAGTGCCAACAATACATAATCAAAGACATTTTTAAGCCATTAAAATTACCAGTTATTTCCTATAGAGAAGGTTATCTACTTAAAAGCCAAAGTTAGAGGTTCTAGTAGCCTCTGACATTACTTTATCTTATTTAATGAAAAGATTATAGAGTAAAATATCCACCACTATGTTGAAAAATAATTCAGTCTTTTTCAATTATTCTGCTGTGGTGTTTTTTTTTTTTTTTTAAATAGTATTCAAATACCACATAAAATTAGATTATGTAAACTAGAAGTAGTACAGATCGTTAATCTGAGAGAAATCTGATACAGGATTTTTTTTTTTAAATGAAAATTAGCAATTTTAACTGTGCAGTGTATGATAGCTCCCTACATTATCAGTTAAACTGAGTAATACAGACACTTGGGATACTTACAGAATCACAGAATCATTTAGGTTGGAAAAGACTTTTAAGATCATCAAATCCAACCACTAACCTAACACTGTCAAGTCCGCCACTTGGTTTCTCTGGGCAGCCTGTTCTAAGCTTGACAACCCTTTCAGCGAAGAATTTTTTCTTAACATCCAAAACCTCCTCTGGCACAACTTGAGGCTGTTTTCTCTTCTCCTATCGCCTGTTACTGGGGAGAAGAGACCAACACCCACCTCCCTATAACGTCCTTTCAAGTAGTTGTAGAGATTAACTTGACCATGTTGTTACCATTATGACCCAAAATATGAGTTTCAAAGAGTTTGTGATCTAAATAAACAAGATAGACAAAATAACACAACAGCAAAGACATAACAGCGGATGGCAAGCACCACGCTGGTTCCACAATCATTTGTTTGCTGTGATGCACCACACAGCAAAACGTGTCAAAGATCTGTGAACCAAGGTCATCCATGCATTACTGTTTTCCCTGGTAACTGTTTTGTTCCACACTACCCAAAGACTACAGGTAAACTAAGCAAGTCATTACTAACATATGATCCAATAACATAATTTCAAAATTAAAGTCCACAAAAATTACAGGTAAACAAGAAATCCTCACTATGGCTAATCCTGGGGGTTGAAGAGCTAGAACAGACATATTCTGAATTTGAAGACAAGAGGAGAGATTTTTTTTTTCCTATGCAGTCTCTTCAGATTGCAAAAGTTTTCACAGGTTAACAAAATGCTAACATATAATAAAAGTGATCTGATCCTTGAAGTATTTATCTTTACCAACAAGAATACTTTCCTGAACTAAATAAGTTGTACAACTAACCACAGTGACAGAAAAGAGTTTATTTGTTAGCCCCACAAGTAGGAAGCGTCACCCATTCATTGTTGAGAAGTGTTTAATTCAGATTCTATGCTGGAGAAAGGAAGTAAGATGAAAAATCTATACAGCAAGAGGTGATGACAGCATGGAAGCAATTATTCAGAAGTGACAGCTGGAGTCTGACTATCCAAAACAAAAGAGGAACCAAGAGTGATTTACCCAATTCTTCTATTTGGTTAAAATTTCAAACATCCTCATGACATGCTGGCAAGTAAGAAACACCACCAATATTTTCAAATAATACCATCCTTAACCCAATAGAGCCTTAAAACTGGATACCAGAACTTAAACACATATTTTAGAACAAGTCCTGCAGAATATAAAAAAATTACTTACATTCAAAGCTTTAAAAAAAAAGACAGCTTTGCCTTGATGGATTTCAGAAAGTATTTGAATTCTCAAGACTGAGATTCTTTTTCCTGCTCAGATTGCTTGACACTTTCCACATATTCATCTCAATATTAAATTAATACTTCCATACCCACAGTATCTGAGCATACTGAATTGCTGATTTCAGGTGGATAACTGGTTTTGAGTAAGGATCCCTGCATGTAAGGGAGACTTACTGGGACCATGATGGCCATCAAATTTCTATCCTTAAGGGAGGCTTGAATTTACACTTATCTTTGCTATGAAACATCCATAGTAAAGATGCCCATATAAAGTGATGTTTTTTTCTTTAATTATACTTGGCTCTCTCTAGGCCCTGGTTACTAGTCCAGTGAAACAGATCAGAATCACACACAAGTGCAGAAAAGAGAGAAAAGTGCATCTCTAGTGAAGCCATAACAGTAAAACCATCTGCAAATTTGTCCCTACAGAACCAAAAAGCCAAAAACTTAGTAGCTAATCCCTTATTAACATCAATTAGCATTTCTAACCGCTTCTCTTAAAAATAAATAAATAAATATCAATCTGAGACTGCCTTAGCTAGAACAAAATGACTTTCGGAAAGTAAATTAACCACAAAGAAAAAGATGTTATTCTTCCTGATCCTGCTGCACAAATCCAGACTAAAATTTTACCCATTAGTACTCAATATAAGAACACCTTGAGAAAGAGAGCAACTCATCGTATGTTTTCTATGCTAATAGTTATATTACCACACATATTTATTTACTTTCAACTAGTATGTAGCAGACAATTGTCCTTCCTTTAGCTTACATCCCTTTTTTTTTTTCCCTTCTTTTTCAACACCTGGAAAAACATCGAACTATCCACTGGTGAAACCCAGCGTGACAAGGAAAGGGTTGATAATGCATACATAGGGCTTTCCTTCACTGCCACCTAAAATTTGCGTCCCCTGAGTCCTTTTTACCATCTATCTTACTATTGCCTTGCAAGTAACAGATGTCTTTTGTAAATGTCTGCTCCTCCCAAACGAAAAACCAAAGTCATCAAAATATAAATTTTGTACTCAATAATCACTTTTTATCCTTTTCATCTTAAGCACTGCATATATAGATTATATGCATGTTACTGTAATAATAAACTTGTAATTCTGAAAAATACAGATCTCCAACCCACCCTGAGATGTGAGCTAGAACTTTACTTGTACTCATACCAACTGATGCAGCTCTTGCAAAATGGATGACACCAGAGGGTGAGATTTTCCAAAGCACCAGAGGATTCAATACAGAAAAAAATTTGCTGAAAAAAGTTAATAGATTTTGTTAATTTCCCCTTTGCCTGTATTTCTACCCAGCTTCCCTTCTGGTTTTTCAGCTTTTTTTTAATGGAACCAAGCTGCTGGCAATAATGAGAAATCTATAAAATACAGAGAGCTCTCAGTGTATAAAAAAGAAACACTTTTATAAAATGCTAATGGATATTCTCATGTGCTATAGTGATACTTTAATGCTATTTTACTCTATAATGCTGGTGGCACAACGCATCAGATTGTATACTGCTGGTAGTTCACTTCAAGAAATTTTAAGCTCTTCTAGGTTTTCAGTATAACTTTCTGTATTCTTTAGGGAAAAAAAAAAAAAAAGAAAAAAGAGTACTTATCTTTCAAATATCATAGAACCCACCAGGTTTTTAATTCCAGCTGTCAGAGATAGTACAGCCCAGTTTACATATAAATATTTGAGTGAACAGGGGACAGAGAGTCTATCCTGGCAAATTGAGCCTTTTCTTCTGCATATCCTAGATCTCCAATTCAGTACAACACTGGAATATCAAGGCCCAGCTATTCTCCATAAGCACTAGCCCCTGACCTGCTCCAGCCAGCCAGAGTGCCAAGGGGCATTCCTGGGACTTGTGAGCAGATGTATAAGTTGATGTGTACATTGAGCAAAACCTCAGAGCAACACAAGCAATCATCTTCAGATCTTAGTTTCCAGGAAGAAAAGCCACCTCATCTTACATTCAGGTCAATGGTATAGGCAAACACAGCAGGACTTAGATTAGGCAGGTTCTTACCTGATATAAAGCAATACACTATTTGGTCAGATTTAACAAACTGCTCAACAACGGATCTTCAAGTCTTCAGAACCCAGAACTTGTGCTAAAGGCACCTAAAATGTACCTCGCTTTCTAAAGTGGTCAGTAGGCATAAACTCTAGCTGAAATGGTTGGCTTCACTTCCAAAGGAGATTACAGCCTAACAAGCTACTCTTATATCACTTGCCTAAAAAAAAAAAAAAAAAATTAAAAAAAATCTGGCATTGATTATGGCTGCCATTCCCTTTTTAAAAGCTGGTCCTGTTCAGCAGCTCAACAAATCAGTAAGTGCAAACAGCTGTGAGTAAAGCAGCACATAATGGTAAACAGCTTAAAATGGTCAAAGGGGAACCTACCAACAGATTGTGCTGATGGGATATATACAATACATACAGGTGTTTTTATTTTGGCCTCTAAGCCCTACACACCAAGTGACTCCAATTTTGTTACTTCTTCTTTAGTAGAAGCAAAGCACAAAACATTAATCTTTTCCCCTGTATTTTCCAAAATCCTGTGCCTCTGTTTGCTTACAGGATTTGAGGTTCTCATGGTTGGTTGCACCACTCCTGATGCAATTATGAAAATAAACAAAAAGGGAAGCAGGAAATAATTTCATTCATCCTAGCATTCCACAAACAGTGTAACCATATTCAGCAATTCTTCCTGGCTGCCTTTCCTTTATTGATAACAACAAGCTTTTGTAACCTGGAAATTAAAATGGACATGATTGGGAGGCTGAGAAACCCTACACTGATCAGCCAGTGATAAGAAATCTGAACAAAGAAAACAAAATCCAGTTCCATTAGCACACTAGCATTAACAGAGTAAGCTGTGAAAATTTCAGTGCTCATTTGCAGTGTAAATTGGGGACTGTGTTACAACTGACAAATTGACATTTTCACTCCGCAGCAAGACCTCTGCAGAACTGCATGAAGTGTAGTCTGTTGTTTAGGAAATTACAGAAGGTACAAAAGAGTGATGGAAAGCTGCATACCTGGCAATCTGTTTTAATACAACTTTTTGCTGGTTTTGAGGAAAAGGATGATTAAAAGGTTAGAATGTGCAATCACATCAAACTGCAAAAATGGCCTTCCTCCTTGCTTTGCAAGGTCCAAATAAAACCACCAGTGCTGCCCAGGAGGAAGCTTATCAATGAAATTAGAAAGGCTATTTTGATAAAACCAATTTATGATGAAATCACATCGATGCTGAAAAACATTCCAGGTGGTCAGAAAAGCTATTCCAGAATCTAAACATAGTTGGAAACTCGGTATTACAAGAAAAGTAAGTAGCTCGCAGTGCTCTGAATCAAGATTAAAAGGCCAAAAATGTGTAAAAAAATTAGTGCAAAAAATATATGAAAAGATGATTCTATGATTCTACGCCACCACCTTTGCTAGAAACAGCATCCCTTTATACTATCCACTGCCAAAGTTCTTTTCCAGAATTCAGAACTTACCTGGTCAACAAAAATTCCCTTGTCCATTCACACTACTAAGAGGCTACATCACCCTAAGCTTTTCTAATATAGCTAATAATTTAAAGTAACAATATTACCAGAGCTATCAGATCCTTTCTGTTATGAGTATGCCTCACAGAACACGCAAGTGCTTGCAATTTACCATATACCTGCATGTCAGATACCTGTGTATCAAAAAAGGGCTGGTAGAAAAAGTAGCACTTCTCCATGTAATTAAAGCTGCATATCATCCCATAAACTTGCACTTCTTCAATTTCAGAGCCATCTTTAGCATTGTTGAGTATTCTGCCATGTGCAGGAAAAAAAAGTGGTCCTCTCCTCCTCTTGGTTTCAGTTGTTTTGGTCAGTAAAACACAATTTCTTTTCTCTGATTTGCTCATTCAATTTAATTCAATTTTTCTGATATACAACCCCCTCAATGTCTCTAACTGAGCTCTTCATCTAATATAATTTCCTTTCAGCTCTTCACCATGGTCCTTCCTCCACCACTGTTCCAGGTTCCCCAGGTCCCAGCAGTCTTATCCTAATTATTACTTCTGAACCTTGTACAGTCCAAGTGTTATTTCCTCGGCATTCAAGTTAGATAAACCCTCTTTCTCGCTGCTTGAACAAATGCAGAAGAAAATTGAGGGCATAGTGGTGATACACTCTCTACTCACTGTTCCTGGGAGGAATAGTTACAGAGGAAATCTTGTTTTGTTGCTACTGTCCTGGGAGAGAGTACGCTCAGTTCAGATGAAATATTCAGAGAATTTTGTTGCCAAATCCTAACAGGTCTCCCCACTATTTGTCAACAGCCAACAACTAGGTCAAATTCAGACACTTTTTCACAGGAACAACAAAAGAAGCAAAGGAGAAAAATTAGAATGGAACAAGTAGAGAATAAAAAGCTATTTTAGCTCTAACATCTTCTATTATTAGCAGCACAGGGATGGGAAGGAAGCACAACACTAACCTAAGGAAAGGTTGAATTCTGAAGAGATCTCCAGGGGATTTTTTTTAAACAAAATAGTTCTTTCTGTTGACATTTTGTCAGATGAGATATACATATTTAACACACTCTGAGTCAATATAAAATCACGGTAAGCTAGCACAAGTTTTTGGTGGATTCCTCTGCAGAGTAAGAGATGGAAGGAGCATTTCTACCTCATTCCCCAGTGACATCTTCAGCGCATCTCTCACTACCACATTTTCACAGACCATAAATCTTAACAACTTTTTTTCTGCATTGCTCTGCAGCTTGTCTTACCAACTGGTTATACTCAGCTTTGCCACACACATATCCTCAATACAGCAAACTGAAATCTGGACATGTGCATCCAGGCTACTAGTGGAGGATAAGATCCATGGCCCTGCCTTCGTGAAACTTTACTTGTTGCTTTGGAAAGGGAATCAAAGAAGATTACTTTGAGTTGTGGAGCCTTGAAAGAAACAGGTCTTCAGAAGCTGTGTACTGCAATATCCACCATGTAGTCAAGTTCATTTAAGTCATAGTCCCAAATGCAGATTTGAATACTGATATGATGGAGAAAAATCATGTATCACAGTATTTTTCAGGAAAATGTATTTTATGTTTTTTACTTTTAGGAGCTTTTCACCAACCCCCTCCTCGATCACCTCATCACTTGCACTTCACTCTCTTTTGCTTGTGTCTTCTCTCTTCCCTTTCAAATATAAAAAAAGAAATTCCAGCAAATAAAGAAACAGAAATCCCAGCATTTATATTGTAATAAGCAAATTGAAGTAATCTTTTCAAATTAAATTTTTATGCTCACCCTTGATAGCTCTGTTTCTTCTTTGGTGGCACACTTTTCTCAAAAAATTTTTCAACATCATTTGCAATTTTTTATCTTTATGATTATCCAGCATAATAGGTAACACATTTGATTATCAGCAATATTTGTCTTTTTGTATATTTTGTATATTTTGGTTTACAACACATTATTATGTTACTCTATGTTTCAAAAATGCAGTGAAAAGGTGCCAGAAGGGACAGACTTAGCAGCAGGATTTCATTATTCTTTCAAATCAATAAGCAATCTATTAAGACTTTTTAAAATACCCTGCCTTCACAAGAAGAGCTTGTGTTCAGGCAGTGGAAAAAATGGCAGAAAGAAGTATTCCTTACAGTGAAATTCCATTTGAAGCTACATAACTAATTGCAACTCTGAAAGTGACAAATCAAGTTCAGATTTCTAGTCAAAAATATTAATCTCTTTTCAGAATCTTAGCTCCTTGGTCTTCACAACTGTTACGTAAAACATGAATATTTATAATTAATTTCCTTTGTTTTTTAAATAAAGATTTGCATTCCTTTGCACTCTTTCATAATGATTGCTAGGCTTTTGGACCCAAAAACATAACTCTATTACTATAGCTAGCTGCATGAAGCAAAGTTAAAAGACTTTAGTCATGAGTGAACTTCTCAAGAAGTTCGGTTTCCAGTGCATTTGAGAAGTTTGTGTGGGTGAAAAAAATGGAAAAGGACAAAAAGAAATGACGTATTCTTCCTATTTTGATTTGCAGACACAGTTATTAGCAACTATTGGATTTGGACGTCAATACGGCTGCAAAGCATCCTCGAGTGCTAAGGTATTAATGGAGCTCAGTGAGCTCACTCCTGTACAGACACGGCTCTGTCTGAAGTGATGCTCTCTGGCAAACCACAGATACTAGTGAGGTTGCTGGAACTCCTGACATGATCACAACTGCTATTCAAGATACCCTTTCTTCCAGCAGTCTGAATAAGTGCCCTTTCCACTGCATGTATACTTGCAGTGCTTGAAAAAGTCATTATGGACTGGCTGGAATAAGAGCAGAAATAATACCAGCTAGTTTAGATGAACATCCACAGGAGCCTAGTAGAGGTTTTCATGATTCGGTTTCTGATATTGTGGTTGACACTACCTTTTTCATTGTGTTGGGACAACAGTCATCTGGGAAAACAACTGCTAAACTCAAGGCCTTGGCATTCCCGCTTATGGAGTCTCTGAAACTGCTCCAAAGGCACAGAGTAATCATGTAGTGTCACTTTTCTTTCTGGAGATGAAGCGTATTTCTTCTAGAAACATATCCACAAGTGAGAACACCTAACTAAGCAGGCCAAACCTATAAGCAGTGAGGTCCACTCCTGAAACAAATTATTTGCTGTTGCACAGTACTGCATGCAAAGCCAAACCCAACCCACTCAGACATGGGAAAAAAAAAGCTACCAAGGATGTTTTCTAAATGAAAACAATGTGAAATTGTTTGACCCTGACCTCTCAACTAAATCCATTTCTTAGGAAAGACCTAGTAGCAGTACGACAGAATACATTCTGTTAAAACTGAGCTTATTAGTTTCATAATATGCCTTGTAACATTTATTGGTAACATGACGGATTATAAGAGCGTAAAAAAACCTGTTAAATAAACACCAAGCCATGCTTTCTCTAGTGTTACCTCTGCTTTTGTTAGCTGGCTTTGAAGCTTAATAGATTTACGTGTCCCCATCACAGAGCCTTTCAGCAGCCTACAGGAGACCCAGAAGAGTAAGAAACTACAGATTGTTCTGGACTGCTGCCAATAGCCACCAAAATACACAGTCAATATTTTTCACTTAAATGTTCATTGCTACTGTGATACAATAGTAACAGTAACTGTAAAACAATAACTTAGTTCTTAGGGAAATGCTAAAGGTTTTATTCGTTATCCCCTCTCCCCAGGAACCAAATACTTCTGGGATGAAAGTGCTACTGTCATTAAAGAGTAGGTTCAGGAAATACTATCCATAAATAAAATCTTGGTTCCATTTGAATTTCTTTGATTCTGAGATATTACTGGGAAAAGTATGGGATAAATGATAAGGTAAAATTATAGTAATAAGAGGTTCGAAAAGCTAGAGAATCTGCTGCAACTCTGGAAAGGTATCATTTTCTCTAAATGTTAGTAATCTTCTTTTCTTCTATTCAAGTACTTATTAAGGTATACAATCTAAAGGATAGAATATTTGTAAATTTTATTCATATTTATAAACTCACTTTCACAAATTATTTCTGTAATGCTGTTTTATGAATTTATATGGTCCCGTCTTTGTCCATAGAAAATATCTATAGTTTTTGCCTGAAACCTATGGAGAGTCTCTGGAGATGCTCATAAATTGCATTTTTAGTCTCTTGAGAAATTAAAATATGAACTTACATGATAACCATATGCCCCCTAACTGGAAGGAATGCCTTCATTTTCAAAAGGTGAATCATATATGAAGAGATACTGTTCTGAACACAAAATCACTTGATGGCATGCAATAATATAAAAAATAAGGGAAAGCACAACCAACTTTTACACTTGTCAACATTTTCCCGAGAAAGTCACAATTCCAAGGGCTTTTCATAACAGCTCTGCCTGTTGTCACACTGCTAGCCCTCTGAATCATGAGGAGGATGGTTCATAGCAGTAACACAACACCAACCACACTACAGCTTTCACGTAAGCATGCTCTCATCTGGCCCTAAGAAACAAAGCTCAAAACTGCAACTGACTGGGCTCAGAAAGGGTCTCTAATGAAAAACACAATTACTTCAAAGCCAGAATATTTTATTGATTATTTTTCCCTAGATTTTCTCAGTTTTCTATCATAAAACCTGAAATAAATATTTACAGTTGCCTAGTCTGACCTGATTCTAACGATTCTGGTTTGCAGAAATGACCTAAAATATTACTTTTCAAATGTATTTCCTATTGGGTTATCTTGCCTCTTGGGGACAGCGGATGTGTGGCCTGGATGCCTTTGCAGATCCCTCTCTGTCCTCTAAGCAGGACTCTTGCATGTTTCAGTTGAATCAGATCAATAAATTAAATCAGGAAACATTTTTATTTAAAAAAAGTCTTAGTCTTACTTAGAAACAAAATAGCAAAACAAGATCTTCCACTGCTTTAAAATAATTTTTGAATCATTTAATTCCATGGACGCTTTTCAGATGCTAATTTTTATCCTTATCTGGAACAGAAACAAATACTAAGCACTTTCTACAGGATCATGGATACTTACCTACAACATAAAGTTTTGTGCTGTCAGAAGAGGGTAACATAAGACTGATCATAAAGCTATCCTTTCCAGGTTCTTGCTTTTCTTGGTAATAATCTGTTAAAATTACATTTTTCAATACTTGGTTTTATATTGCCTTGTGGATCTACTACTATAAAATCATTAGGTTTGTTACTAACTTCAGGGAGTTAAAAGTTTCACTCTGCTTTCACTAAACCTGTGTTTCAGTTATTCTAGATGTGAAAAAATATTACACATAGGCATAATATTTACACATATATATAGACATGTATATAGTCAAACACAAAAAATATAGTACTCACACACTTCTACATAATGAAAGAACAAAGGTACATACAACACTTGAAAAGAACATCCCCTTCCATCACAATACACATATAAATGTTACATAGAGATTATTATTGTAACAGTGCTAAAATACCTTATACATTACTGTCATAATGTAAGTCTTAAATTTTTCTCATTTGATGTCTTCTTCAAATTTCCAGCCACCTTTGTGGATGCCCCTTCTATCATCCTTGAGCTGTATGCACTCAAGGATGCACTATATGCACTGTATTGTAGTCAAAGGGAAGAAACTGATAGATGAAGCACTGCTGCTGTTCACACCTGCTCAGAGGGACAGTGGCTCTCAAATGCAGAAAGGATCCAGAAAACTCCCAGGGTTTGTGAGAACAGATTAATCACCCTACAGCTCTGGACTTCACTGCATGCAACAGTAGCCTCAAAGTAAATCTTTTAATGTAAATCTGCCTATCAATACAACACTCATAACTGATTAAATTAAGATGAACTGAATCTTTATCATGTTCTCATCTTTTTCAGAATTTAGAGAAAACAACAATACAGAATGGGATTATACAGACTTGAAATTCCATACATCTCAGTCAAGGTTTAACGCACACATGTTTTAAATCATGCCCTATTTAACACTTGTGATTACACAGTTGATCAAATTCCCCCCAGAAAATGTTTCCACAACCTCTTCTAGTCACCTCGCAGAAATACACAGCAACATTTTTCTTCGACAGAAGAGTAATTTACTCGGGTAGGGATCCTCACAGACAGCTATAATTTCTGCCCCTGCAGCTAAAAAGCAACTCTCTACTTTAAAACGGAAGATTTGGAAGATTTGCCATTAACAAATACATGCACATACTGGAAATCAAAAGAGTTTCAGCTCATTTACTATGAAAAGATAATAAACTGTGTCCTACCTATGGTGGTAATAACAGTGCCAGCAAAGAAGAAGGAACTTCCCAAGTCCCAGTGACTGATCTGAGTAGATGTGTTTCCTAAAGGTATGATTCCTGCATTTATTGCTGCCACTACTTGCTGCAAGTTTAAAAAGATTTGTGTCAATATTCATGAAACAAGGATATTAATATACATTACACAGTAAATTGGTTAAATCACTTATTTAATCCAAGCAATGAACCAGAAAAGGACCAGCGTTGCTCTGCTTGAGTTTTATCATTCAGTCAGGCTACAATTTAATCTTCAGCAGACACCCAAGCACTTCAGCACGCAGCAGAGCTGTAAACTCTAGACCATTAAGGAGAATACAAAATCCGCAACATCAGTAACAACATCACCTTACCTAGATGGCAAACACAATTATTTTTACTGTTGCAACTACTTGGTGAAGAAAAATATGCATTAGATGAAGATTTACAATGAGAAATTCCCAAAATATTCCTCTACTGAGTGAGGCAGGTAGATGTACTTCTTGAAACATAGCCAGTTTAAAACTCCAAGAACAAAAGGTCCATGCATTGTTTTGGATCAAAAGAATGCCAATTAATTAAAACACTTCTGTAGAACAGATAATTCAACAATTAAAGATTAATGATTACACTTACAGTTATAAAACTTCAACTATACTACTTAAAAATTCAGAGTCAAATATCAAACATACATCTCTACACCTATATACTTCATAAATGTAGTTCTTGAAAAATTCAGTTCTAGCAGCTAAGATGAACAAGCTTGCCACTAGTGACATTTTCACAGTCTCAAGAAATAAGAAACATTTCCCATTTCAGCAGTGTCACCTGCTGTAAATTCCTATCACAAACAGCATTCCTCTTTAGCTCTATCTCCGTTGCAGATACATACCAGTATTCGAGTCAAATACTACACATGAAGAAAAAATATTTTTAAACTGACAATAAATATTTTTAAGGATTGTAAGTTATCATTTCATTCTGAAACTTTAAAACAGGTCTTCTTTCATAATCACGATCCTTATAATAATAATAATAATTGGTGTTGAACGAAAGAACAACAGAGGAAGCAATAGTGCAAAGCTAAAATTAACATTTTAACTAACTAATTGTTTCTGTTTGGCGAGTTGTCCAGCAATGATTATGCACAAAAAGATATTCAGCAATAGGGCAGAGCAGAATGGTTTTCTGTGGGGGCAGTCTGTTGCAGAGGAACAGCGTTGTGTAGTAGCAATAATTTTTTCAAACCCAAAAATACATTGGTAATTTGCAAACGAAAACCTTTTCATTTCTAAACAGTGCCCATGGAAGTTAGTTGATCTGGACAGAGAAGACAGAATACCAACACTGGATTAACCAGGCCATTGATTTTGCATAACGGGATCTCAACTTGAATCCACCATTTCCGGCTTCCCATTTCCAAAGCTCAGATGCACAAAGTAACCATTTTAAAGTCCACAGCTGCATCTTCACAGCCACGGGGATCCTGCTGCCACACCTAGGCCACGTTCAACACCCGGGGCTGTCAATAGAAAGGCAGTGGCAGGGGATTGGGGGGTGTATCTCTACATAGATTTTACACTCTTTTATCTTCTATACCTTCAATGTTTTGATTTTAATTTTATTTTTCTTAAACACCAGTAAGGCACACATCAACGATGTGGAATTTTCAGTCCTACTGAAGAAGGAGAAAGGATGGAGAAAGGGAAGGGGAAGAGAGTTTTTCCTTTGGGTTGGAAGAACAAAGCTTCTTCTACATTTGTACATCATGTACAACTTGGCATCAGTAAGTACAGCAGCACTGACACCGGCAGGTGTTTACATTACTGGAGGAAGGGACACATCAGACTAAGCAGCGTGTGAAAACCATCCCTTGTATTGATTTTACAATTTACACAATACAGACATTCCCTTGACTTACAAACCCCAGTGTGCTGCATTATAAAGCCTACTGAATACATTTTCAGGACTGTTTCATTTCAGTGGACTGAAAACTTTCATCACAAGTCCTTGTGCCTGCAAATGGGAACATGCTCTCCAGTGAGGACATCACATGGTAAAGCACTGGATCAATATAATTTTATGGGACCATTCATGTTTTATTACAGTGTAATAATTGCAGTGTGTTGTACAGGATGACTGCACTACCCAGAGACTCAACTGTTTAGGCAGTCTAGAGGACCACGTTTTATACAGATCCAGATGTAAAATGTTTTCAGAGCTTTATCTCGTCACTACGCATTTTTGAAGCCATACTAACTCAACATCTTTTATATGAGAGGTGTACCAATCTAAACTGCTTGAAGATCCACTACAGCTATGCATTTCCTAACTGCACTATACGGTACCTACAGACTTCCAGGAAAAAAGGTATAACTTAACCCAAAATTACTCTGTTGGGTGAGACCTAACAAAACGCAACAGATGGCTACCAAAGACGATTAGGCGCTATTATTACGTCTCTGATTTTAGCCTACAGCTAATTAGGAAAAGAATCAGGGCAAGTAGGCAAGTGATGCTTTCTCTTCATACATCCTCCTAGCTTCTGACTAAGAACAGTTTTAGGGACTTCCTGAGTGGGAGGTTGCATCTGCATCATGGTGTTCAAACTGGTTTGGGTGGATCATTTTACCATGAATTTATCTAACTACTTTTGGAGCTCATTTGTATTTTGGGAGCCAAGTCATTTGGTGGCAGTTCTGCCATTTATTTGTAGATCATTTAAAATAAATTTCCCTTTTGAGATTTTTATGTGCTTCAAAGTAATTTTATAAGTTCTTATGTTATGAGAAACACTTGAATAGCGATTTCTTATTTGGCTCCTTCAAGAATTAATGATCTTATTGACCCATCAGCTGCCCCTTTTTTTCTGAATTAAAGACTCTTTCTTATTAAACAATATATTTTCCTATTTAAATAAATCTGTTGAATATTGTATATAAGTATTTTTTATTGCCACTATTTCCCATTAACTTTCTCTGTAACTTTACTGCTTTACCCTATCAATTGTTTTAAACATAGTTTAAGTCATAAATGGCCAGATGATGCTTTCTTCATCATCGGATTATTAAGTTTCCAAAGACACACTACTTTGCTCTGTTCCCATGTTTGGGAGGAGCCAGGCTCAAATGCTAACAAAGCTGCTGCATTATATTCCTTCAGCATCTTCTGTAAGAGGATGACAGTTAGGTAAGTTTGCTGGTTTACTGAAATCAATACTACTATCTCATAAAGTCGTTGAATATTGCCTGCAGATTTTTTGGGAGGAGTAACTGCATTTTCAGGGTCAGAGGACACCTTTTTTCTTAGTTTGGTCAGCGCCTATGAGCAGATCCTCATCTAAAACTATTCCCAAGCATAATTTTGAAAGAATATATAACATAACTCCTAACGTGTACATTTCATGGCACTGATTTCAGGGTAGCGTCTTCTTTCTGACTATACTCACTCTACAAACTTAGCTGGAATATTGGATACTAACATTTCCATAGCCTGGAATAAAAACCCAAGCTCATGCAGCTGCTTTCCACCAACTCCACTAAGGGCCAGGATCTCACCCTCAGTGTTCAAACAACATGCTATTCATTGTCAGTCCTGTTAGATTCAGTTTTGTCTGCAACTTTATTCTTGGTCTTCAGCCTTTCTTATTGTCTGATGCTTTACCACTAGAGCAAACACAACTACTTCTTTTGTCACAAGTTCAGCATGTCATTCTCTGCTTCTTTCCTTCCTTCTTTATGTCTTTTTGTCACTTGAGCTTTTCAGCTTATCCTAATTTATACAATAGTGATAGTAATTCTGTGTATTTTCAATCTCAAAACAATTAGAATCTATAGAAACTATATAATCTTGACATTTATCACATGTTGCAGCCTGTAAACACTTTGTGCGATCTTAACACAGGACTTTCTTGACTTTTAAAAAATTACAGCATTAAAGTTTACTGACTGCTTCAGTGGCAATTTTTCTAGTTTTTCTTATTTTTATTCCATATACAAACTAAATTCTGACTTAAAAAACGGTTTCACTTTAGCACTACAGAACCAGCCAGCATTAGAGCAGGGCAGTGGACAGTTTCAGTTCTTAAACTATGTAGATTATTTCACTTTCCTTACCTTCTTCAAGAGCATTTGTCTACTAGTTGTCATGAGACAACTGAGGACTGAGCAGAGGAGCACATGGCACCCAATCAAGGCCTCTACGTGCAATGATTTTAAGAATAGTATTATATGGTTATAATAAAAGTAGTAGGTTTTTCACCATTTGCTCTTCAATTGTCTTTACAACGGTGAAAATGTGAGCTTTTTTTTGATAGTAAAAAGCATTGAGTTAAAATTTCCAAATATTTTAGGAACTTAATTCCCATTTTTTAAGTTATGTGGATTCTTAGGCTGGGTCTGTATCTCAGGATAGGCGTGTGTTGTGTCTGAGTACAAGTCCTAACTTGTAGTACACACAAACTACCTGGCTTTTCACCCATATTCATGAATAAGCTTTAGTAGAACATCAGAGGAAAGAGGCAGAGACGCTTGAGCCCAAAGTGGATAGACCAGGCGTGATATGCCTTACTTTCAAAACCAGGACCTGAGCTCCATAGATACATAAGTATTGCATCAGGCTGTATTTTTTTGCTTGAAATCAGAACACTAAGAAAAGGAAAGTGACAATATAAATCATTTTAATTGAATGTCAGCTTTTCATTTCCTATATAATTTAGAAACTCTTTCTGGTAAATACATTGTGCAGTTTTGTATTATCACATCCCTGTGTTCACGCAGATATCTGTTTGTAGAGGCCATGCTGAGCTACCCTTGCAGACTAAGACACGGAATTTTGTGACTTTTTCCTGTCAAGTCAAGAGCTAAAACAGCTTTCCAAGCAGCACAGCCATTTTGTGAAAACATAAGACGATTCTCCTAGGTCAGGGATTTCATCCCCTGGTCCTCTGACCCTACAAGGAGTCAATGAAGATGACTGACAAAAGCCAGCCTGCTGGCAGTAGAGCTACATTCAGTACGCAGGGGTCCGCAGAACTGCAGGAGCAACACAGAGGTTATGAACTGAGAAGGCTGGCCTCTGCTAGGCTACCACTGTTTCATACAGGCAATAAGTATGGATCAAGCCAGTCGCCCTAATAGTCATCTACTTGTTCCACACCAGGCTCTTAATATGCGCTTTTGTACCATCTTCCAGTCACTTCACTTTTGTGAAATGATGTAACGTAACACTTCATTACTCTCAGCTTTTCTATCCAAAGACTAAAATAGAAGCACCTTAAATTATGCTTCTGATAAAATACAGAGCGTGCAGTCTTTCGTTACCCAGCTTGTCAGGAGTTAGCTTGTGCTTCCTGGCAATCATTTAACAAGCGATGTCAAAAAGTCAGATATGCTTCAAAGTTTCTGGAAACTCATTTCTCAGGCTAAATTTCTTCCTTTGCTGTCCTGCTGCCATTTGACAAGAGCACTTTCTCACTCTCCAGTATAATGATAAATCTCATATGGCCCAGCTACAGCATGAGTCCTGTGGTTTTATTTCAGATTTGGTTTAGAAAGAATGGAAATCCTAGTTCTTTGTTGAGAGGCACATTAGGATGCTTTTAACACTTAGCAAACAACTTTCCAGCTTCCAAAAGCATGTGCTTTTGAGCCTTGCTGTTGAAAGAGATCACAATGATGTTTGTATTATAATTCTCTGACTCCGTGTTCTTCTTTTTAGTTTGTATAACATAGGACTGTAATCTGCACTGGAGACCAGTACCCAACCCATTGAAGAATTGAAGAACTCTTTTCGCCCAATGTTCCCAATCTACTTGAACTGAAAACATGTAGAAACATATTGAAATACGTTTCTATGTCCAAGTATGCATTACAAACAGACTATGCATATAAATTTTTACATGTGTGCATACATATATATATATGTATACATACACGTTCAGGGAAGAGGGCTTTTCTTTGCTTCTTGCGATTAAAGACTGGAAGGATTATGCAGACAGATGCTCAGCAAAACTGACTTACTAATGAGTCATATCTGCCACCCTTCTAAGACAAAAGCTGTCATTCAGATGCATTCAAGCTAGCTAGGTTCTAGCTCCTATAAAACTGTTCATCTGAAGTAAAAGTATCCTTTAAAATCCCCAACACCAGAAGCAGCAAAAAAAGTTAAAGGCAACCTGATTGAACAAAGAAGTGACAATTTAGAATTTATTTATTATTCTCCCCAAAATCTTTATGGCTCTTATGCTTATGAAAGATAAAGACTGTGTGCTTAAAAAACTTCCCTTTGGGTTTAACCACCACGTAGAAAATAACTGCAGAAAAGGGAGTTGTCCTGAAAGGGACGGGAAAGGGAACACTCCCACGCAACAGAAAGTTTGGCAAAAATTTCCCTCCCTCCAGGAGCTAAGCACAGAGCCAGAAGAGGGGCTCTGGCTGTAAGGGGACAGCAGGAACCTGAGCAACCCTAAGCAAGGAGGGCACATAACCCAGGGGTTTCTGCAGCCTGCCCAGACTTGACCACAGCAGGTGGGTATCTGGGTGGAGGAGCAGGTGGTCTGGGTAAGGTTATGATCAGAAGTCTCTCACAAAAACCTTTTATTCAATAAATATTCCTCTGATCTAGGGCTACAGGTAGGATTTGGAGGGCTTTACTGCGGAAGGAGACAATAGCATCTGATAAGACTGAAGCAGAAAGGAAATATTGCAGTGAAAACTAGACTTAGAGACCCAGTGAGAGGAAAAGAGAAACAGCATCTTACTGCACCAGTTAGGACCACCTGTACATTTAAAGTTAAGTGCTTTGATGGGCAGACACCTTACTAAGGACAGACATATGGAGAAGGTGACAACACAAACTACAGTTCCTGTGCTTCATGTGATAACAACTTTAAAAGTCATTCATTTCATGTTGCTTTGAAAACACCAACAGGCAGCTCTGCTGCTGGTATTTGCAATTTGTCACAAGCTTCATGCCTGACATGCAGACAGTAAATTAAAAAAATGATTCAATGGTATTTTGGATCCCCAGATAAATAAATAAAATATGCTACAGCATCAATTCCTTTTATGCATTTATCTTTCTTTCTTTTATCTTTTCAAGGCTTTAAGGTTTAGGAAGCATAAACACCTGCTGCTTCCAGGTTAGGATCCAGACATGGGATGGCTCCTGCTTCCTTTTGGAGAGGCTGAAAGGAATTGCTAAAGGGAGAGACTAAGAAAATTTAGGGTTTAAACTGGTATGTTCAAATTCCCTCAAAAAGTTCCTGCTTAGAGGACCCATAAGCTACAACTCACATGACTGAGAATGTCTATAAATATTGTGATTCAAAGACTAAAATTTATTCAAGGAATAAAATTTGACTCAAGCTTAATAGGCTTAGCTAATAAATATTAAATTTGTCTAAATAAATTTCAGATTTGTCTGAAAACAAGATCTTTGCATCTCTGTGATTTATTATCTCCCAAAATGATACAGCAAGCTCAAATGCCTTCTAATCTCTGGGAGAGAAAGAAGGATTTACACTTCTTTATTTTAACAGTTTTCTATATAATCAGAGAGTTTGTAGCTCAAGGAGCTTATTGGCTGAAATAAATCAACATATTCCTGAGGATGCAGCAGAATTAGCTTTTTGGGGCTACAATGCAAGTTGTAAAAAAGCCTATGAAAAAGACAATATCAGCCACTGTTAGAGGTGCAACTGAACTAACTAGCTACCTTGAAATTTAAGAATTAAGCCACAGAAAACACATATTTTAAAGTAAAATATTTTTACAAGAAATTAATCACATAAGAAGCCATGATGACACTCTGGTGATGCCAGTTTGATGAAAGAAACACTGCTTCCGTGTCGTTCATAACTGTGTCAGGCTTTTCTCAAGAGAGGTAAAGAAAAAAACCCACATTTTTCCTCAAGGGAGAGAAAAAGAAAACACGTTTTGTTCTCATTCACCATCTAAGAGATGAATGGAAAGAAAAGGGTGAATGAAAGATGAAAACAGGCATGGGACATGACTGTGGAACCCCAGCATGGAGAGCTGTTCTCCTCCTGTTAACTGCAAGCCCACGCAGAACCCAAGGAGATCAACTTGTGGGATCAAGGACATTTCAGCTAATTCTAGTGGTTCATTAACTCTTTTTGTTTGTTTGTTTGTTTTAAATGCAAGCATATTTTTGTGGGCATTCAGTTTTCAGAAGTATCCACATACCCTGAAAGGGGCTGGACTTAAAACCACAAGAATCCTTTATTGCTGAGACAGCTTCGTGCAGCACCCTGAAAACTTGTTCAGATTTCAAAATAAAGGCCTTATAAAACAAAAATTACCACTTAGAACACATGAAAAGACTGTGCTGTTCAGCATGATATTATTTTTTCCACTTGTTAGGGTTTTCAGAATAAATATATTTCAAGGATGTTTCTGCTAAAGGAACCAGAAATGAGGTAAATTCTGTTACTAACTTTAGTTTTGGTGTATCTTTACTTGAAAACTCTTTATTAAGTTTCAGAATTAACTCACTAAGATAACTAAAATAATTCACACCAGATTGCTGGGACACTCTAGGTATTTAAAATAATCTCTTATTTCCAATTTTTGTATGCAAAAAATATAATTTTTTGTATGTGAAAATAAAACATTAAACAACTTGGTGCTTGGGAATTAAAAGGAATTTTTTTTTCCATTTTGGTTTATAAAGGTCAACACTAAAACAAATAACTGCTGCACAATACATAATTAGATGATATTTACTTAAAAACCTCTTGTCTTTTTTTATTTTTTTAATTAGCTTTCTCTTTGGCAGGCGGACAAATATTTGTCTCTTGTTGCCAAGACATCCCACAACACGCAACGCAGGTCACATCCTTACCTCCTAGGAACAACATGAGTTCGGGGTGAGGGGAGCAAAATAATTTTCCCCTTATAGAGGAATGAGATGTATGAAACCACAATGATGACAATTTCGCAAAGTTGTTGGATATCATATCCAGTCAGGTTCATCTATCCCCAGAGACTTAACTCTTAACCCCAAGAGATGTCATGAAGGTATATGCATGCATTTGACGGCTGCGCAGCACTGCAGGAGGACACGCATGCAATCTGAAAATCAGCAATGTAACGTCAGGTTTCTCTACATTTTCTACTATGCACGGGCGCATAAATACAGCAGGAGCTTTTTCTAGATACTTGGCAATATACTTTGTGCATCTGAGTTTGGAAACTGTCTCCAACATTTTCAAATGTTTAGCAGCAAGCTTACTATAGGGAACAGCCAACACACTAAAAGAGAACCAGAACTAGATTGAAATAATTAGAGATACAAGTTCTCTAATTAGAGATTTTTTTCATTCTTTAATACTTATTGTTATTTGTATGTGTATGGCTGGATTACTCCCAGGTTTCTATCAGCATCTGCCACAAAAAGCTCAGTGGTGGGGAAAAAAACCTGTTCCATGTGAGATGTAAAAAGTCCCTAGCGTGAATGAAGATCAGGTTTATATATTTTGTCACATATACATAAAATCCACACAGTCTGAACTACATTTACTCTTTTATTCTGTCACCTGGCAGTTACTTTGCATTGCAAGGCAGGGCCAAGTTGACAGCAGGCATGGACAGAGAAACCAAAACACCATCCGTGACGACTTGTCAAGCGTTCTTCTTCCAAAAGAAGGAATAGTAGCAAAGCATCTGGCCACATCCCTTTCTACAGCTTTATAATGCATTAGATATTATATAAAACCTCCACCAAACCAATGCTTTCTCATCTGTTAATAACTGAGATCCTTTCAAGACCTTCCAACTGAAACTTTATACCCTGGAGTTTAACACAAGACCCTGCACAGCTTGCTGGTCTGCTGTACCCAAATTAGACTCACCAAGGTAGTGCTTGTATGTTCACAAGCTTCCCTCCTGGGATATTTCTTTAGTTGTAGATTTAGATACACCACCACTGACTGCTGTGCACTGCCCACCTCAACACTATTGCACACAACACACAGTGATCCACTGAATACTGTTGCTAATGCTGGCTTCAGGCTACAGCAAAAGGAGTTGAAATTGCCTGGAAAAAATGGCCTCTTGGGCGTACAGATATGCTCCGTGTGACTTTTGCACATTTGAAGTATGATGCTAAATAGAAGTGCTCATGAAATATCCAAAAAAAATTATATGCCTGGAAGCCAGTCTCAGGATCACACGTTGCTGTTGTTCATTGCAGGTATATTTTATTATAGTGGGGCATCAAGTAATTGAAGTGGTTTAGACTGAAAGAGATTTGCAACACTGGCCCATGGAAGTCAGAGACAGAGAAGGTCATGAAGACCACACATTTGTCAACGCACGGACAATGCCGCTGGACCAGGATGAAAAGTTATGAGGAAAACCCAGATCATTTTTCTGAGGCAGCTGAGGCTACTTGGCTGTCAACATCAGAGCACTCTATTTCATTAGCTTTGCACATTTTCTATGCTGCATAGCAGCTCTCCATTGCCCCACGTTTCACATGTGTATAAAATATATAAAGGCTATAAAAGTATAACTCTCACTGCCTACACCTAGAGGAGCCACACAATTAATGTGCAAATACATAGTTTCAGGAATTCAAAACCCAGGGAATAAAGCTGAGCGTGCTGAAAAGTTGACAACAGTATATACTGTTGTGCCAGGAAGGTTTTAGTGATTGGTGAGATAAAATAAGGATGGAGAACAAAGGAAGGGAAAATTCCCTACCCTCTGTGCATTTATAGAAGCACACAACTCTGTGCTGCAATCAGCTCTGTGGAAAAGGGAAGATTTTAGCAAAGGTGGTGGAAACTAGATGGCCCCTGGATACTAGTGAACTGGACTTTCATTCCACTTGTACATTCCACTACAAAAACTGGTCTCCCTAATTTGCCCACCTGACTAAGCCACTGCAGGTTGTACTGTCGGTTAGCAGACCTGGGGCAGCCAATCCTGCTGCAGAGTAAGGATTAAATAGCCGATCAGAAGTTGTGAAGACTGAAAAAGCCTGGCATGACAAGCACCATGAGCAATGGCTACCACGAACCAGAGCCAAACCAGTTTCTGGAATCCCAGACCACTAAGTTCAAAAGGAAAAGTTTATAACGAATTTCATTATAGTTTGACTCAAGGTAAATACTTGATTAAAGAAGACATTGCAGTTTGTAAGCTCTGTAATTTTCTTCACACACACTAATCATTCCAGCTTCCTACTACACTAATACATACTAATTTTCAGTTTTATAGCTTTCAGTGAGTTCTTAAATATTATTTACTTTTTCCTCACATGCACTATTTATTTTTATTCATACAGACATCCAACAAAATCTGAAGATATACTGCATTATACTGTAATAACAGTCAGACTTAAACCCAGAGAGACACATGCAATCCAGTAATCTACCTTCTGTGACAAAGTGGTAAGTAGGGAAGAAATATGACCCCGTGGTTTGGGTAGCAGCCTAGACTTGGAAAACTGGATTTGAGACTCTGCTTTACCACTGATTTCCTGTTTCACTTTGGGCAAGTCACTTAATTCTTGACCATTAAACAACTTGATGTAATTTGTTATCATTTATTCTGTGTAAAGAAAGGCACCCAATTGCATTTGTAGGGCCAAGCTTCCTATGCCCCAGCTGTCCTCCTATGAAAGGAGAGTTACAGCACATTCCTACCTCCAAGCTGTGGTGTTCTTCTTCGCAGAGGAGCAGAAGGGAACAAGGAGAAATGAAGTTTTCCATTTACCTCAACAACAAGCAAAGGAAACTCTTCCCACAGCCATATCTCATCCACGTGCCGTGGGAGGCACTGTCACGCCCCCGCACTTCCCAAGCCTGTGTCCTTCTGGTCATGCCAAGGTCACCAGCAAAGATGGGAGCTAATGCTGATACAGGTATCTGTGCTCTGGTAATTGTACCGAAACTGTCATTTATTTTACGCAGAACATCAAATGGGCATTGAATGCTGATGAAGTGTATTTTTATTACCAATCTGTGCTTCTGGGTAGGGAACCATAAATGCTAAAATATCTAAGTACTCAAGAGCAAATTTCAACAGTTTTTGCATTAATGACCATCTCATGGATGATGTAAGGTAATGTTGCCTCCAATTTTCTATTTTTATCTTCACAAGTACAGGATCTGACCTAAAAATTTCATATGGAGATATTTATACTAGTTACAAGAGACTGTTTTAATCCGAATGTGCTTGTATATTTCTCTGACAGATTATCTCGCATTCTACTGGTAAAACCATTGAAACATAGTGATTCCATGATAGTTATTACACAGCATTGAAATTATTATCGACAACACCTTCTCAGGCATGGCTAGTCAGGACACATGGAGATAGGAACTGCCTGACAGTCTTTTAAATGGTGCCCGTTTTGGGACACATTTTAGCAACAAGGCAGGGGAGAAATCACAAAATACAAGGCATTTTCCCTGTTTGCCTTTAAAATTCAGTAGCGTGCCACAAAAATAACTGAGCTCTGTGTTTAAAACTGAAAAACCCCCTAGGTGTCCATGCTGATGCTCAAGGCAGATTGGTCTAGAGAGGTAAAATCAACTTCTAAACTCCCAGCCAGATTTGCTGTCAAAAACCACCTCCAGAAAACTTTGCTGCCCATGCAACTGGCACGCTCCAGAGCTCGTGCTAGCCTGGGTCTGGATGCCCACCACCCTCTCCTGCTCTCCAGTGTCCCATCTCAGGCTCTGCAGACCCATGGCTACTGCTAATGAAGGGGTCAATCCTTGCCAACTCTTAGATGTTTACTGCAGCCTCCTATTTCATGGTCTTATCCCCAGAACTGACATTTGGCAACGCCTTGCTGTTCCCCACAGTCCCACTGGATATTCATAAGAAGATAGGGATGTGGGATTTAAGGCGGAGAGGGCTTCATAAGGCTCTGGATCTAGTTCTGTGCTACCCCAAATAAATACTTGCTATGGTTCTGAGCCAGGCGACCTGCAAGGGTAAAGTCATGTTAGTAGGAACATACTAACATACATCAGCTGTGGATGTGCCTTTAAGAAGCAGAGAAAATTGAGATTTAAGATCAAAGCAGCAAGTCCGTGGTACTTTCCTGTACTTAAAACAAAATCAATATAAAGAAACATACAGCTGGAAGGAAAGCTGGTTAGATACAATCACGGTAAATGAGAAGTCCTTTAAGGCGATGGATGGTGTGTTTTCTTCCTCAGAATTAGGCATTTCAAATATTGACAGACCTAGTAAGGCACAATCAATATATCAATTCCTTCGTGAACTATTAATTATATATATTGCTGATGAATAATCATTTAATTAGTATAAAGGGAGGTTTCAGTGAAAAGGCTGTCTACCAAGCGTACTGGACCTAAAAATAGCAATAGCTTTTCAACCATGAGGCTTTGCATGAAAATGCTATTGCTCAACTTCTGGTCTTAACACTTGTTACATCGCTCAGCCAATACAGAGCTTTGCTAATAAAGTTTTTCACCTTTATCACAGCAGTGCTGTCATATATCATTTGTTCCTCTAAGCCATGGTGACAAGGGTTTGGTATGGATTACCTGAATCAGTTCATCAAGCTCTGTTGCATTCACACAGGAATGCTGAGACACAAACGTCTGCTTCTGAATCACAATGGTGGCTCTCTGGGAGGTCTCATGAGGCTGCTCCAGGGCTTTAAATACTGTTGCTCCAATTATTAAATACACGACTACCACCAGAAAAATTGTTGAGACTGTCTTCCATTTCATAACATTAATAGCCGAATCACTTTCCTCCCGTGAAGAGAGCACGGTAGGCTTGGTGGAAAATGATAATCTTGGTTTGGAGTTCTGAGTGGCCGATTTGGGATCCAGCAAGTCAGGTGCCGCCACTGGCAAAACAGAAAAAGAAAGTTAATTTTTACAGTGCCGCTCAGATTTTGTTAATTTCTTGCCAAGAGATTACAGAAATTCTGTTGCTTCCAACTGGAATTCTTAAACTGCTGAATCTTTCACATAAAGCCCATGGAACGTTTACAGCAAAGCTGCTGCTCTGAGTAGCATTATCCACCTCACGCACAATGCAACATCTTCCATATGTGTCTGTCCCCTTCTCATAATCCTTCGTTTCACAAACGCAAATTTCCCCTACCCTCTTGCATTTAAATTAGTATAAGGTGGTATTTCTGCTACAAGGATTCTTTACATCTGCTGCTCTCTTAAGCACCGCTAAGTAGCTTTCCAGCTCTTTTACCTCAGCACTACAGAGACAGCAGGAAAATACAAATCCTTCTTCCTCTCACCTGTTTTGTCCTGCGTTCCAACAAATGCTCTCTGAGAACAGTTGCACCATCACTTCCAAACTCCCCAGGCACAACCATAAAAACAATACATTGCTCATCATAGCAGTCTTAAAGCGTTAATCGCGCATTGATTACACCTTTCAGAACATACCAGTAAAACACATGTGTACTTACTGGAAAAGTCACCCATTTGTTAAGGCGTGTATTTTTATTTACAGCTACAAAAACCCACCGGGTTGGCAAAAGAGCAGCTGAGCGTGTTATCAAGTATCTCGATAACTCACGTGACTACCAGCAACAACTACAGGGGCACTAAAAACATCCGCCACATCAAGCGCAGGTGAAGGTCCCCTGTGGGAAGATGGCCACGGCAGCTGACCGCACCAGCTATATTTAAATTGTTTTGAATTACAAGTACATTTCCAACGGCCACGACGCGACTCCCAGCTGCCGGTGGGAAAAGCCCCGATCCCAAATCCAGAGGAAAGTCTCCCTCCGGACGGCGGCGGTGGGACACGTCCCCAGCAGGGGTGGCGGCGGCACCGTCACCTCCCGGGCACCCGCCGGGCTCGGGCACGACCCTCGGCGCCGGGAGAAGGGGCCGCAGCCCGGGCCGAGCGGGGACCCG